>CATIWR010045858.1:0-25332 GCA_949677035.1 Omphalea diandra
CACACACACACACACACATACATATATATATATATATATATATATATATATATATATATATATATATATATATATATATATATAGACACACACACACACACACACACACACATATATATATGGTTGGGTATTCATTAAAAAAAAGATTATTTATTATATGATTTATGGATGATATGGATACTTAGAATTGATTGAGGTTTTAATTATTCTAATATAAAAGTCATGCTTTAGTCTTATTAGTTTTGTGATTCTTGATGGTAATTGAATGATCAAAGTAGGCTTGTGAGGTTAAGAACTCTTGGTCTCATGTCGATCGCGATTCTAATTTAGGTCGTGATAAAGTGGTATTAGAGCTTGGTTAGAATAGTTGAAAATCAATAAGGTGTTTTGTCTTAGAGTTTATCCTTTGCTTTTTATCTGTATGTCCTTATCCTAAAACTAAACTCATACTCTTTCAGATATTATGGCACCTGAAACACATTCCTATGTTCATTGAGGTCGAGCTAAGACTGGCACTCAGGGAGAGGCTAGAAATAGGAGGTCAAAATTAATCCCACCTCAGGAGCAACTTAATTTGAATAAGCAGAATATGCCACAAGTAATAGCAGATGTGAACATAGGTGTGGCTACTAGAGGGACTAGAGAGGCGACTATGGAATGCAGTTGCTAGAACAACTGTTGAAGTAGTTGCTTGGGCAACACAAGGGAATGAGACACCACCAAGGGTGAGGGAAGAGAGATCTTATGATGATGTTAGAGTCAAAGGGGTGAATCAGTATCAATATAATACTATAACACCAACCGTAGGGGTAAAGCTAGAGGAATATATTAGGGGAATGCATATTATACAAAGATCTATGAAGGAGATTATTAGGATTGCACATAGGGCTGTGGAGTTAGTTGGTCAGAAAGGGGGCAATATAACAACAACTCAGTGTATTAGGGAGGAGAGTTGAGAGATGATGTGTCCTTATGGAACTTTGCTAGGGTAAATCCTCCTTCATTTGAGAATCAAACTACTAATGATCTTATGTGGTTTATTGATGAGGTACATAGGATATGTATGGGTTTACGGTGTTTAGATGTAAGGGTTATTGAGTTAGTTAGATTCTAGATTAAGGGGGGTATAAATAATTGGTATGTAGAAAACATAGAAGGTAAGGTTACATTATGGGATGAGTTGAGGAAGAGGTTTTTAGAGATATTTTTGCTAGAGAGTGTGAGGACGAGAAAAGTTATTAAGTTTAAAAATTTTAAGCGGGATAACTTGAGTGTGGCAAAGTACCTTGAAACATTTGAGAGGTTGAGGAAATATGTTGATCATCTAGTACAGACAAAGACTAGGATGACTGAAAGGTTTGTGGAAGGACTGAATGATAGATTGTATAATATGTAGCTCCATATAGGCACACTATTTTTGCTAAGGCTGTAGATACTGCTATGATGTTAGAGGGTAGAAATAGATCGAATGGTGATGAGACCAATAAGGAGCATGGGAGGAAAAAGCAAAAGCATGATGGCCAGGAGAGTCAAAGATATCAGTATAGAGGTGGTTATGGTACTAAGGTACACCAGGGTAGAGGTACTGGGTAGTAGGGTTTTTCAAGGCAATATACTTTGCCATAGGTTGGTCAATAAGGCCCTAAACTGGTTTAGATGTTGTCACCTACACCATGTGATATATATGGACGGATGCATAGAGGAGTATGTAGGTAGACTATAGGGGGATGTTTTTGGTTTGGACAAATTGACCTTTAATTCTAGAATTGCCCTAAGAGACATGTTCAGGGTGACAATAAGGGTTTTTGGTGTGGACAAATTGACCATTAATTCCAAAATTGCCCTAAGAGACATGTTCAGGGTAACAGTGAGGGACTAGACTAGCTTTACCATTAGCTGAGAGATGTAATGGAAGAGATAGAGGTAATAGGGGAGATAGAGGTTATAGAGGATATGAACTATCAGGTAAAGGTTAACAAGGGCAGTATGGATAGCAAGTTCCAGATGGACAATAGGTTCAAAAAGGTAGAGGTATAGGTCAGGTTAGGGTATTCAACCTTAACCATCAACATATTCAACACAATAATGATGTAGTCTAAGCTATACTTTCCATCTGTACTATAGATGCACATGTACTATTAGACCCTGGAGCCACACATTCTTTTGTGTCACCTAGTTTTGCTTCTAGAATATTAGTACAACCTATAGAGATGATTGAGCCTTTACTTGTTGCTACACCGCTTTGGAACTAGTGTAGTGTACTCAGATATACATGGGTTGTGATGCAAAACTTAGAGAAATAAATATGCTTGGGAATTTGGTTTTATTAGAAATTCTAGATTTTGATGTTATCTTAGGGATGGATTGGTTAGCTGCTCATGGGACTATAATTAATTGTAGGACCAAAGTGGTAACGTTTACCTTATCTAATGGAGAGCATTTGACTTTTCAAGGTGTTAGGGGCGTTGGACCAAGTAATGTGATTTCAACTTTGGTTGCAAAAAAATATTAAGGAATGGATGTGAGAACTACCTAGTATCAATACGAGATGTGAGGTTGGAAGAGCCTAAACTTGAGGAGATTTTTATAGTAAAAGACTTTCAGGATGTCTTTCCTGAAGAGGTACCTGGGTTACCACTTGAGAGGGAGATTGAGTTTAGTATTGACTTGTTACCTGGAACTAATCCTATATCTATACTGTGAAATAGAATGGCACCAGCAAAGTTGAAAAAGTTAAGGGAAAAATTACTTGATTTATTAGAAGGATACATTAGGCTTAGCACTTCACCTTAGGGTGCTCTAGTACTCTTTGTTAAGAAGAAGGATGGATCAATGAGGTTGTGTGTAGACTATAGACAACTTAATAAGGTGACAGTGAATAATATACATCCTTTACCTAAAATTGATGACTTATTTCATCAGTTGCAAGAGGCACAATATTTCTCAAAGATAAACTTGAGATAAGGGTATCACCAGTTGCGGATTAGGGAGAGTGACATACCAAAGATAGTTTTTCGTACTAGTTATGTTCATTATGAATTTTTAGTTATGTCTTTTGGGTTGACAAATTCACCTGCTATTTCATGGACATGATGATTAAGGTATTCAGGGATTACCTGGATAAGTTTGTGGTTGTTTTCATTGATATTTTTTGGTTTACTTAAAGAGTAAGGAGGAGTATGAGGAGCACTTGAGGTTAGTGTTGCAAAATTTGAGAGAACATAAGCTTATGCTAAGCTTTGAAAATGTGAGTTTTGGTTGGAAAAGGCAGTATTTTTGAGGCACATGGTTTCTATGGAAGGTATTAGGGCTAAATCTAAAAAGCTGAAGGTGGTAGTGGAATGGCCTAAACCTAATACAGTCATTCAGATAAGGAGTTTATTAGGTTTGGCTAGGTACTACAGGATATTTATGCAAGATTTTTCTAGATTTGCAGCACCATTAACAAGATTGACTAGGAAGGGTGTTAAGTTTACATGGGATGAGAGCTATGAGCAGAATTTCAACACTCTGAAGGAGAGATTAACTTCAACACTAGTGTTGGTTTTATCTGAAGGGTTATAAGGGCTTACTATATATTGTGATGCCTTGAGGATAGGTTTGGGATGTGTTTTGATGCAGCATCAGAGAGTTATCGCTTATGCTTCTTGCCAGCTAAAGAATCAAAAGCAAAATTATCCTACACATGATTTAAAGATGGCTGTTGTGATCTTTGCTTTAAAAATGTAGAGACATTACTTGTATGGGGTGACTTTTGAGATATTTACAAATCATAAGAATCTTAAATATGTGTATAATCAAAAGGACCTTAACCTTAGACAAAGAAGATGGGTTGAATTTTTAGAGGATTATGATTATAATATTCATTATCATATTAGAAAGGCAAATGTAACTGTTGATGCCTTAAGTAGGAAGTCAATAGGTAGTTTGACTTATATTGTAGGAGTTAGACGACTAGTTGTTTGAAATGTGCATGAGTTATGAGATAGTGGATTACAGTTCTAAGTGTCTAAGTTAAGTGGGTTACTGGCCCATTTTAGGGTGAGGCCTATTTTACTGGATAGGATTAAGGAGGCTTAGAGACATAATAAAAATCTTAAGGGTATTAAGAAAGGAGTTTTAGAAAGGTGAATGAAAGAGTTCCAAATCGATAAAGATGGCATTCTTAGGTATGGCACCAAAATGTGTGTACTCGATATATATGGTTTGAGGATAGAGGTAATGAGAAAGGCTCATAATTCAACTTATACGGTTCACCCATTTTTACCAAGATGTATTGTGTCTTAAGATAAATGTATTGGTGGGGTAAGATGAAGAATCATATTACTGATTATGTTTTTCAATGCCCGATTTGTAAAATGGTCAAATATGAACATCAAAAGCCAGTTGGGTTATTAGAGGAACTTGAGTTACCTAAATGTAAATAGGAGAGAGTTATTATGGATTTTGTTATAGGGCTACCTAGATCTAATAAGGGATCATATTCATTATAGGTGATTATGGATAGATAAACTAAATTTGCCCATTTTTTAGCTATTAAAACCACCTTTAATATGGCACAATATGCTAAGCTATACATAGATAAAATTGTGTGCTTGCATGGAGTACTAGCCTCTATAGTGTCTGATAGAGGGGCTCAATTTACCTCTATATTTTGGAAGAAGTTATATGAGGGACTATGTACTACGTTGGATTTTAGCATAACTTTTCACCCTCAAATAGATGGGCAGTCTAAGAGAATTATACAAAATTTAGAGGATATAATAATGTTATGTGCTTTGGATTTCAGAGGTAGTTGGGAGGATCACTTATCTTTAATGGAGTTTGCTTATAAAAATGGTTATCATGCTAGTATAGGCATGGCCCCATGTGAGGCTTTGTATGGGAGGAGGTGTAGGACTCCATTATGTTGGAAGGAGGTTGGTGAAAGGAGAATTGAAGGTCCATAATTATTATAGTACACAACTGAAAAGGTTCCTTTGATTCATGATAGAATAAAAACTAATTTTTGTTAGCAGAAGAGCTGATAAATCTTAGGAGAAGGCATTTGGAGTTTTCTGTGGGAGATTATGTTTTCCTTAAGGTGTCTCTTATGAAAGGAGTTATGAGATTTGGTAAGAAGGGCAAGTCAGCTCAGAGGTACATAGGTCCTTATGAGCTGTTGGAGAAAGTAGGAGTTATAGCATATTAGCTGGATTTACCATTTGAGTTTGCTTTAGTACGTCCAGTCTTTCATGTGTCCATGATAAGAAAACATGTGCCAAGCCCTAACCATGTGGTTGTACCTCAGACAATTGAGGTTAGAGGGGATTGTTCTTATGAAGAACAACCAATAGCTATTTTGGATCAACTGGTGAGGAAATTGCAAAATAATGATGTCGCATCTGTTAAGGCATTATGGAGGAATCATTTTGAAGAGGAATGTGCTTGGGAGGGTGAAGAGTTGATGAAGTCTCGCTATCCCCATCTTTTTGATAATATAAGAATGTGAAATAATTTTGAGGATGAAATCAATTGAAGGAGAAAAAAAAACAATGACCCTAATACATATAGTACATATGCATTTCATATCATATATGTACATAATATTCATATGCTACATAATTTGTTGGACTTACACCATATACGTACAAGCAATATTGAGGATGAAATTGTAATAAGAGGGTAAGAATGTAATATCCTTGATTTTTATAACTTAATTCTATTAATTTAGGTTATAGGAGTATTCTCATAATTTTAATTAAGCTATATTGAATTAAATTTGTGATATAGTTATATGAAATAATTTATTGATGTGATTATACTATTTTAAATATAAATAGGAGTCAATATTATGTAATTAGATGATATTAGTAAGGTTAATGTTTAAAGGGACTAGTTTAATAATTTATTAAAGGCTACTTTAGTAATTTAATATGTTAGGTTAACTAAATGTGATACATACATATATATATATATATATATATATATATATATATAAAGCAAGTGGCGACTGCCACTTTACCGTTTGAGGAGAGTGGTTATGCATCCATATAAGAAAAAATAAATAAAGAAGCATATTAGGGTCTTTGGTGAAGGTCTTTAACAAATATTTAAGGATTGAGGATTATCAAGTCTCTACTAGTTTTTCTATATTTTTTGTAGGTAAGTAGGTCTATTCTAATTTTTTTTTTCTGATATATTGATGGTCAATCTACAGTAATTAATTGATGTGGATGGATTTAAATAAATAAATTTGATGAATTAAATTGAAGTGAACTCTAGGATTTCAATTTAGAGTGTTACTTGAAATTAGATTAGGAAATTTAGTTAGAGCATTAATTTAATTATGATGAATAATTATATACCTGTATATTGGTTATATTTCTAAGATTAAATATCATTGAGGAGCAATTATAACAAAATATAAAGTTTGAATGAGTTAGATTGGATTATTGTAACAATTTTGTAAAAGCAGATTTTTAGTAGTAGATTAAAAATTTTATATCAGAAGTTATAAAGATCTTTGATCTTTAATCTTATTATATGTTTATGTTTTGAATTTCTAGTAATGTAAATTAAAATTTGAGGTGGATTAGACAGTGAAACATTCATTTATAGGACTAGAATCAAAAGTTGTTTGATAGTGAAAATGTGCAGTACTTTTAGGAAAAATAATTAATTTAAAATAGTGAATAATATTATTTTGATCTGAAAATTTATATGAGTTATATACTATATGTCTAGTTACATATATGTTAATTTGAGAATTTTTGAAATATATCAGATATAGGTTTAATATTTTTGTTTATTCGTTGTCCAGTAGAAACTGTGATGTAAAACAACTCATTTTTAGAAATTATTTGAGGTACTAAATAATGTCAATTTGTTTCAAATTTATATGCAATATTCTGGATATGTCTAAATATATAAGTAATTTTCTCGTAATTTTTGGAGTAATATTGGTAGAGGTTATTATACTAGATTTAAATATTATTCAGTTTAGAGTTATGTTTGGAACAGTTTTCTAAAAATAATTAATTAGTAAGATTGCAATAGCTAGAAAATTAAGAGATTTATTGGGATGGTTAGTTTATATTTTAGTTATAAAATAATATTTAATTCGTATATTTTAGAATTTAAATTAAAGATTTTCTAGATTAATTTCTCACATCTATTTGTTTTAGGATTCTATTAGACTTAAATTAGTTAAGTTGTATGTTAGATTTGACATGTATAATTGACACTAATTAAATTAATTGAGTTTCTCGATTATTAAATGAATATTTGTTTAGATTAACTCTTATTACTAAATATTTAATTAGTTTATTTATATACATTGTTTTAGGTGGTATTATTGGTGGCCAGTAGAATCGGCAAGGGGATTGCATTATGTTTGCAACTAGGTAACAAATTATATGAGTTTTATTAAAATTAATGACAATGAATTACCTATATAATTGCACTTGTGTGAATAATTAAATGTTGCTTAGAAGTTGGGGCAACTACCATATATCTTATGTGAATATCTTTATAGTTGATATATTGACTGGTGAATTATGTGTTATTTGTGATGTGATAATTGAATTGTTTCTATTGTGTTATGTTGGGGCAAGACAAGGACTTGAACCCTCATGGTGCACCTGGGTCATAAGTATATATATTATATATTTTATGGTCTATTGGAAAATGATTTGGTGAATAATCCACATTGCCTAAATGTAAATGTGTAAGTATATGAAGGCTTCATGCCTTATATATTTATTTGAATGTTCTACCTAACTCTTTCACAAAATATTGTGATTCTATATTTGTTATTGTAACTCATAACCTATATCTATGAATTGTCATGTGATGAGTATTGTGTATTAGTTGCTACATGATGTTCTTGTCAAGTTTGCTATGTATTTGATAGTTAAGTCAGTACAATATTATTCTCTAAATTCAAAGCTATGTAAGAGGTTAGGATGTTCCTTGTCTCATATAATTTCTCACTGAGTTGTAGTATGCTCACCCCTATTCAATAACAGTTTTGCAGGTTGAGTCTGACTGGAAGTGATGTTTGCTTTCTTCTCCAAAGTTGAACTTGAACAGTTTAGATTTATAAATATTTTTTTAGGATCTTAGTTCATTTCCAACATTTAGATTATGACTACATTTAATGTTTATTTATATTTTTTTGAGCAAAGATTAGTTAGGTGTTCATTAAAAAAAATTATTTATTATATGATTTGTGGATGATATGGATACTTAGAATTGATTGAGGTTTTAGTTATTCTAAAATAAAAGTAATGCTCTAGTCTTATTAGTTCTATGGTTTTTGTGGTAATTGAATGATCAAAGTAGAATTATGGAGTTAAGAACTCTTGGCCTCACGCTAATCGCAATTCCAAGTTGGGCCATGATAGAAAGGTTTTCACACTAGCTTTTTAATGGTTTTAACACATCTTTTTATGTTCTTTTCTCTTCATTTCTTTATGTATTTATGCTATCGATATGATTGGGATAGCGAATCTTCCATTCCTAAGGACTTAGTTATCTTAATGCATGTTTATTTTCCCTTTACTATTCTTTTATCTTTGCACTAAGAGAGGATGGCTAGATCATTAGCTTGACCACCCTCTCTTCCTTTTTATGTGATTATTTTAATCGTGTTTAAGGGAGAGAGTATATCACTCTGACTCCTCTTTTTAGTTGTTCTCATAATATAATAAAACATATGCACTTATGGCTTTGTTGTTAGTTTCTTCGCCACTATAGTATCCTTATTCTCTTAATAATTACACATATCTTGAGGAAGTTATGACTCTTTGGAAGTGTTAATGGATAAGGATCAAATGATCTTAGGAATCTAAGATATTAACTTCAATCCTTGCCTAAGGCCTCTCATTTATCCTTCATATTAACTTTTATGAGTTCCATGTATTATGTCTCCTTATTGATCATGATTTTCTTTATTTGTGCTTTATATATGGTTTGTTATGTTATCTTATTATTGACGTGGGTTGATGGACTTAAAAACATACATAGGTTCCCTAACTTGAAGGTATGGTGAGACCTTTTGTTTGAGTGCATTCCATTTTATGTGTTTGTTTTGTTACTTCATTCCTATGATATCATTAACTGATTAATTTTGGTACGTAGATGATTATTTAAGCATGTGCTAGGTTTGACTATGCATGATGATTTAGATGATCATGATTATGTTATTGAGAAGCGTAACCTTCACTTTTAAATATGGTATGATCCCCCTCCCTTTAAGATTGATTATAATAATGCTTTAGTATGATTGATTGGATTGTTTTAAGAATATGCTTAAAGATGTTAATCAAACTAATTAATAACAAGGTTAAAATGGTAGAAAGTTATATAAAGATAACCGAAGGTTGGATCCCTATATCAGGGCAATCTAGGGGTGCCTAATCTCTTTCCCAAACCACACCCAATTTTCAAACCCAATCTCTGATGGGGTGAAGATAAATTGAGTCTTCTAAATGACTTAGATAGGTTCATATTTTATCATTGTCTGAATTCTTATCTCAAACAAAGTTTTCATTGATTAAGGATGATACTAATATATTGTCTTGCCTCGGTCCTTTATTGGCCACTAAAATTGGAAAAGGGCTTCAATCTTACATGAGGCCTAAAGGATCCCTCATTATTATAAATGTGTGCCATTCCCTTAGGGTTGCACTAGTGTACGACCTTCGTCTACTTGATCCCTATTGATCTATAAAAGGATGGAGTCACAAGTAAGATTTCACTTATTTTAGCACAACCTCGATCCACGGATATGGGTGCTTACAGTGGCAACTTCATTGGGGATTTGAAGTTGACTTTACATTTAATTTATGGTTCACATTTTTCCATATTATCTTTATTCTTATTTAATCATTTACATTCATCTAGTCTCCATACTATACCACATGCACTAAGTTTGCCTTTAGATAAATTGATGAATTCTCTAAACTTGAGACTTCTTTTTTCGTAAGAGATAATGAGGAGGATTCAACACTCATAACTTGAGACTATTTTTTTAGTAAGAGATAATGAGGAGGATTCAACACTCATAATCCAAGTACCTTAGTATATCAAATGGGTGGTTATGAAAATTGTCCCTACAGATTATGGGAACCATCAACTATAACAACCATCTCAACCATCTAAGTTTATGTACGAGACAATAACACCTTGAAATAGGATACCCCTTTTATTTGCATTTCTTCTCAAATAAAGGATTGAAATCCTAAAGGAACATTGTTAGGCCTCCTCTTGTAAATATAATGTTACCCCATTCCCCTTTAATGTAATCACTTTTTATGTAAATATTTGTATATTTGCTTGCCTCGCCATGTAAAAAGAATTCATTTCTTATGCAAATACTCATGTACATCCCTTACCTTCCTTGTTAAAGGGATTCTTCACCTACATATACATCTTTTTATAGTAATGTAAAAAGGTTTCCATTTTTGTTCCTTTCCATTGTTCTTATGTGTATATGTTCTCTTAGGACATTAACCCCCTTTGGTCTAAGGTGACCATATGCATTCTTTACCTCTTGCTAGTGGAAGAATGAGACCTTGCCTAAAAAAAGACTTCAAACCTCATGTGTATGAGGGATAAGGTTGGAAGGATCTTTTTGTAATAAAGTATGCATTTTATGCATACATGCATTCTTTATTTGTTTATGCATCATACTAATAACCCTTGTCTTGTATACATGATAGCTCTATCTAAACCCTCGTGGAAAATCAGACAATTGACTCATTAGGAAAAGCAAGACGCTTAGCCTAATTAAAAGATTAGAATTGATTAGGAAGCCCACAATACTATTAAAAGTTTTAGAAAGTATGATGGTTGAGTTTAACCATAAGATAGAGGAAATGATCAATAAGGAGGTGAACAAGCACCTCAATGAGATTATGAAGAAGGGGGAATCATCTGCCAATAGGACAAATAAGGGGAAGGCATGTATGGAAGCACCCTAACCTATTGTATTTGACGATGATCTATTTAAGATGAAGGAATACCATGAAAGCGAGCTACCTAAAGATATGGGAAGTACTATCGTAGCCTTGGATAAGCTTGGGGAGAGTGAGAAGGAGAACACTTGGTTTGATGACTTTGCTAAATAGTTAGAGAAAATACAAAAGTCTTTGGGTACCAAGAGCCTAGAAAGAGGTTTGGATATTGAAGAATTATTTGCTCGAAAGCCTAAATAGCTCCCTGTAAATTTTTGAATGCCCAAACTTCCTAAGTTCACTAGAACTCAAGATGCTAATAACATATTTACTCATATTTGTTGATAATAAAGATGTTTGGGGTCCCCATGGATACCATGCTTGAACTATTTGAGTTAACAATAAAAGGGCTACGAAGACATCGCATTATAATTTGCCTAAAAGCTGATAAAAGCCTTTGAGAAACATTATATACGTAACTTAGTCCTGGAAGTTACTTTGAAAGACTTAGAGTCATTAAAGCAAAAGATTAGTGAACACTTCAATGATTACACAAAGAGGAAGAAGAAATTGGCTTTTTCAACTACTACTAGGCAAATAAAAAGGAAGCAATTAAGAATAAGCATTAAAGAGGCATTACCAAGCTTAAACATCAATACCAAGCTTAAACATCGAAACTAAGGGCATGTTGATGAAAAACCTTGAAGACCTTAGGGAAGTTGACTTACAAGTGGAACAGTTGAAGATCGAGTTAGAGAAACAGTATAGAAGAAGAAGAAGTACCCCAACCTAATCTCAAGGAAAAGGAAATAAGACAACATAAGTAAACACAATAAGATCCCCTCAACAGTTTACTGATTTGGAAATGCCTCTATCCAAGGCATTTGAGAGGTTATAGAAAAAGAGATTACTAAAACCATTAGCTTAAGACCACTTCCTAATCCATTGCTAAAGGGATATGATGCAAATGCCTATCGGGCTTTCCATTAAGGAGATAGTCATAACACATATAACTGCTATAGATTATGGCATGAGATCTATGATCTCATCGATAATAAGACTATTATTTTGTCAAATGTTAAAAGATTAAGCGTAAGAGGAAATCCTCTACCAAACTATCATAATGTTCCACTCCCAAACCAAGGGACATTTATTATAGATTTGTGAATTCCAAAAAAAGTTATCATGTCTACTATGAATGAGGTAACTTTCATAAAAGCTATAGTCATCATTTGTATTATCAATCCCTAGGAGAGTTCAAATAAAGAAATAGAGGAAATAAGGAGGAATAAGATGATCAAGTTATATGAGGAAAGTGATGAGGAGAAATGAGAAGAATGGGTGAGCCATGTGACTTGAAGCGGGAAGTATTACCCTACTAGAGAAGCCCTTAGGGAACTAAGAGTTGAGAAAGAAGTAGAAAAGGCTCTAGTGAAGGACAAAGAGAATGACAACCCTATTTTGAGGTAGTTAAAGAAGATGTTAACCTAGATTAGTGTATGAAAGTTGCCTATCACTTCTAAAAAGTACAAAAAGGTCATGGTTAAAACACTATCAAGCCTAATTGTCTCTAAGGAAGGTTCATAGAAAGATGTTGTTACTCTAGTCACTAACAAAAGAATGATCACCTTTGTTTGATAAAGACCTACCACTAAAAGGAATGAACCACAACTTAACTTTATTCATAAGAGCCAAGGTGAAGGGGATGAGAACACTATGTGTGATGGTTGATGTTGGGTCTGGGATCAACAATTGCCCTCTAAAACTGTTGCATAAGTTCAAGGTATCGGATAAAGATTTGGAGGCATTAGATAGCATCATTTGGGCCTATGATGACAGTAGAAAGTTGGCTGCTAGAGTATTCAAAATCATGATTAAAATTGGGATTATAGAAATAGTGATGGAATTTATAGTATTAGACATCCTTATCACCTTCGCACTACTATTAGGAAGACCATGGTATCATCTATTGGGAAGAGTGCCATCTATAGTGCATAAAAAGGTTAAGATCCCTTATAAGGGAGAAGTGGTAAAAATCTTTGCAGAAGTTGAGGAAATTGTTTTGGCATTGAGTGTGGTTGTCCCACATCTTAGAGATTTTCACGTGGCTAGGTTTATAGAAAAATGGTTGACCTAAAGGTGATGGGTATCCTAAAAAGTATGAATTTTCTGCCTAGTCAAGGATTATGAAAAAGCTCCATAGGTGTGATGTATTTTCTAAAGATTCTCACTCAAACTACTAGAAGGGAACTTGATCATCATGAAAAAGGAGCAAAGCTAAAAGTGAGGAATCTACATGGACCCTTGTATGATTTTCTTCATGAAAAAATGAGAGGTAGCTGGAGAGATTGAGAAAGAGACTACTGAACAAGATAGGAAATTAATAGATGTTGATAACATGGATGATCTTAAAAAGGCATTCTTTCAAATAAGAGTTGGAGAAATAAGCTATCAGAATTATTAAGATTTGTTGGATGAGGAAGATGAGAAGAAAAAAAAGAAGAAGAAGGGAAAATAGGTTGTAAAAATGGAGAGTGCCCTAGAGTCAAATCAATTTATAGTCTTATATAACCCATAGAGCATTTGGCTATAGAATGAAAAGTGGAAAATGTCTGAAAAGGAATGTGAGAAATATTTGTTTGGCTAAGAGTTTTAGGTAATAAGTGAAGACCCTAAAAAGAAGCAATTCAATTTAATGAATCAACATGTACCCCTTGTGGATCTAGAATGGGGATATACTGTGCCATATAGGTTTATTGATGTACTATTTATAGGATTGATCTTGGTTGACATTGAGAATATGATTATTAACTCCATTGAAGATGTAGAAAGTGGTGTTGAAATGCAAATTGATCAAAATGAGTTAAATGGCATGACACTAAGGGAGAATTTTACAAAGATTAAGTTGGGAGATGAAAAAATAAAATAGGACTTTGAGAAAGTTGTAAAAGCTATAACTGGTACAATAATTGAGATAAAAGTGAGTTCTGAATAGGTTAACGATCTAAGTGCTGCTCTTGGGGCAATTGATAGGAAGAAAGTTAAAAAGGAAGAAAAGACTAATGTTGAAGAGTCTTCTACTGATCTACTAGAAGAAGTTGTTTTTCCTGACACTAATGATCTTATTTCTAGCCTTTTTAAATATAAAGTTGTATTTATTTCAAGGTTTAAGGCAATGGATGATGAATTTTCTTACTTATGTGATGTGTTCTCTAATGGTAGTGTGCATAACATGCACCATTTCATGAACATATTTAATACTAATTATGTACATACCACTATATTTAATCTTACCACATGATAAAATTCAAAAATCTTTCTCATTTCTAATGATGTAACACTAAAAGAATGACAAAAATTTGAATAGTTACTCAAGAAACATCAGAGGGTCTTTGCTTAGATGTACAAAGATATGTCAGAGGTTGACCAATGCATAACTAAGCAAAGAATTTTGACTTACCCACACACAAGGTCAGTAAAGCAAAAGCTTAGAAGAATGAGACCATAATAAGCTCAGCTGGTTAAAGAGGAAGTGACGAAGCAATTGCATGCCATGTTCCTAAAGATAGTTGATTACCTCAAGTGGCTAATTGATATAACACTAGTATCAAAAAAGGATGACAGAGTAAGAATGTTCATGGATTATAGAGATTTGAATAAGGTTTGCCTTAAGGATGATTTCCCTTTGCTCCATATTGATAGAGCAATAACTTGTGTTATGTACTCCTTCATGGATGGGTTCTCAAGTTATCATCAGATCATCATGGCCATCATGGATAAGGTGAAAATTGCCTTCATCATTGAGTGGGGAATTTATTCTAGATAGTGATGCCTTTTGGATTGAAGAATGCATGGACAACATACCAATGAATGACAATCACTTTGTTTCATTACTTAATCTATAAATAAGTAGAGGTATGCGTAGATGACATGATGGTGAAGTATAAGAAAAGGGAAAGACACTCCAAAGCCTTGGAAAAGTTCATATAGAAAGTTGATTAGTACAACCTGAGACTGAATCCTAAGAAGTGTGTGCTCAGGGTTACATTTGACATGTTATTAGGACATGTGGTGAGCAAGAAGGGCATCAAAGTATACCAAAATAAGATAAAGGCCATTTAGGACATGCCTGCACGAAGGACTAAAAGGAAGTTTGAGATTTGTTAGGCTATCTTCAGTATACTAGCAGGTTCATAGCTAGGCTCACTCCTATTTATAAGCCAATATTTAAACTGTTGAGAAAAGATCAACTAGTGAAGTGGAATAAATAGTGTCAGAAATCTTTTGAGAAGATCAAAAAATACCTAACCTAACCAATCCATTAGTTCTAAAACCCCTAAAACTAGGAAAACCATTAATTTTGCATCTGACAGTATAATAAAAGTTTTGTAGGGGCAATGATAGCACGAAAAGATGAGATGAGGAGTGAGCATGTAGTATATTACCTTAGTAAGAAGCTACGCCTTTTTGAGGAAAGGTATAATCAAATAAAGAAAACTTATGTGGCATTAGTTTGGGCCACAAAGAAGTTGAGGCACTATTTCTAGTCATACTTTATTGAAGTGGTTTTGAAGCTTGATCCAATTAAGTATTTGCATGAGACCTTTTCTCGAATTAGAAAATTGGCAAAATAATCGATACTATTAACAAAATTTAACGTCAAATTGTAATTAGGAAGGTGGTTAAGGGTTGAACAATTGTTGAATATTTGGCTCAACAACCTCTAGAAAATGGAAGGACTCAAACTTCCCTAGTCATTATATGAAGGAGTAGGAGCAATTAAGGCTTAGGGTTGGAGGATGTACTTTAATGGAATAGTGAATAAGAAAAAAAAAACATATGTTGGAGTAATTCTAATATTGCCAGAGGGAGAGCTTTTCGCTATGGCCGAGAAGTTTGACTTTAAGGTGACTAATAATATGATCAAATATGAAGCTTGTGCACTAGAGTTAGATTCTTTGATGCAAATAAGGGTAAGGGCAACAAGTTGTTTGGGGACACTATTCGTCATCTCTTAAATAAATGAAGAATAAGAGTTAAAGGAGGAGCATCTGAACCCATATTTGGAACATATGAAGAGATTGATCTACAGTTTTCAAAGGATTATATTTCACCATTTGACTTAGAAGGAGAGTGTGATGGCTGACTGCTTAGCCACCTTAGTCTCTATGTGGGATAGATTGAAAAAGATACTAATAAAGCCACTGCTTACATTTAGGGCCACAACATTATGCCATGTCGATAATAGGGTGATGCAAGTATCAATTGAAAACCATCCATGGTACTACAATGTGAAGAGGCACTTAAAAGTCGAAGAGTACCCTAAGGGAGTTAAAAAGAGAGATAGGGATGTAATTAGGATATTAACATCATAATTCATAATCTATGATGGTATAATGTATAAACGAGCATCAAATGGGGTCCACTTAAGATGCTTAATAGAAGAGGAAGTGAGTAAGTTTATGAAACAGGTACACATGAGGGTGTATGTTCCTCACGTGAATGTGAAGGCCTTAGTAAGGAAAATCCTAAGGATGAGCTATTATTGGCCTACTATAGAGTAAGATTACATTCAAACAGCCCATAATTGTCATAAGTGTTAGGTTCATAGTTACCTCAATCATATGCCATGATAGAATTACATAATTAGACTTCTCATTAGCCATTCATAGCTTATGGTATTAATGTTATCAGGGAAATTAGACCAACTTCTACAAGGGGGCATAAACACATTTTGGTAGTAGTGGATTACATTTTAAAGTGGTTGGAAGTCAAGTCCTTTAACAAGCTAGAGGCAAAGCAAATGGCTTGGTTCATAAAAAAAAAAGAATTTTATCTATTATTATAGTGTGCCACATCACATCGGACAAACAATGAAGAACATTTACAGGCTAAGGTTAAGACTATTTTGGAGAAGAAAAGGGTAATTCATCACAAGTCATCACCCTATAAACCACAAGCCAATGGGGAAGTTAAAGTAATAAACAAAAATGTTAAGAACATTTTTGCCAAGTTGGTTAAAACTTATAAGGATTGGTTGAAGAAGTTACCTTTCGCATTATGGGGTACCAAACTATAGTTAGAACATCAATAGGAATGATACCATACTCCTTAGTATATGGGATAAAAGCAATACTACTAGTAGAGGTGGACATGAAGTCCCTGTGGTCGAGATAAAAATTTCTAAGCATCAATAAATAAGAAGCATATTTGAATAGTTGGTTCTACTAGATGATAAAAGGTCGAAGGCTCTTTATCACATCTAACTATATTAAGCCTAAATCACTTGTGGTTTCAACAAGAAGGTTCGAGCAAGCATGATAAGAGTCAACAATTTTGTGTTGAAGGTAATTCAACCACAAACTCAAGTTCGTTAAGGAAAGTTTAGGCCAAACTAAGAAGGTCTTCATGTGGTCAAGCAAATCTATTCGGGGTGTTGCTGTGAAGTTGTTAGGTATGGATAGGAATGAATTATTAAAACTTATAAACCTAAACAAGTTGAAAAAGTATTTGATGTAAGGATATGAGGAAAGTAAAATAAACTTACTAAGTTGAAAACCTAAAAGGGAAACTAAGGCAAAAGTTAGGGCATCAAAAAGAAAAAAGAGAAAAGCTCGCTAAGTCTAACCCAAAAGGGAAGCTTAGGTAAAAATTAGGACATAAAGAAAAAATAATAAAAATATGTAAAGAAAAAGTCAAAGAAGTGAGATTGACCACTAGGGATAGCCAATGGAGAATGACAAAATATAATATGGCAGTAAAAGAAGCAAGAACAAAGAGTAAGAGACCAATAAGATGAAATCGTTAAATAAGATGATTAGAAGATATAATGTGTCATTATTAAAAGTAGTAATGTAATATGTAAAATATAATGGTTCATGTTAAGCACAATATTAGAAGGAGATGTGTTTGTATAATTAAAGTAACCTTTTGTGAAACATTTCATTATACTAAATGAAATCCCTATACTTATTGTTGTTGTTGTGAATGTTTGATAAAAGTCTTATACTATTAATGGTTACTTAACAGAGCATCAAAATTAGCATATTGGAAGTAGAGGTCCTAAATCATAAAATGTCATAGATATAACGATTAGCCTGAGTAGTCCTCACTTTATCTAGAAAGCATTGGGTTATATGGAAGGAAGCCAACTATATCTTATGTAGACCCAAATTGATGATGAATAGTGTCGAATGATAGAGCAAGAATGATCATGTAGACACCATAAGCCCTAAAAATGATCCCTATTAGCCTCGATTAAGGGCAAGTTCAATGGATATCAGAGTTCATAATGTGAGACAGTCCCTTAGGCCATTTTGCCTTAATAACAGTAAGTCTTGACAAATGATGGTTTAAATGATGTTGTGGGAAGTAACATATTACATCCATAGTTGAAGCAACAAATAAACCCTAAAAAAGTAGAAAAGAAAAAATAATAAAAAGGCTCATTAGGTTAAAACCCAAAACACAACCTAAGCAAAAAAGAGTAGCTCGTTGGATTGAAAACCCTTGAAGGTGGTCCAAGTAAAAGTTAAGGCAGTAAAAAATAATAAAAAAATAGAAAGATAAAAAAAAAAAGCTATTATAAGAGTATTATGCCTGAAGTAACAATTAGATCCTAGAGAAAGAGCTACTGATACCAAGTGACACCCTATCCAGGCTCACAATGGTTTTCCTAAGAATCTTAGAGATTGGAGTCTTCCCAAGCTCAATTCCTTCATTGAGAGGCAAAATCTACAAGTCTATCTCCTTGTCATCCCTTTATAATAAAAACTATCCCATTATGATAGTCATTATAATATGAGTTTATGCCACCCTGGCATGGCCTCTAGAAGGATAAAAAGTAAGAAAGAGAGACATGAGAGTTTTCTCCTCACCAAGGGTGTACTAGGTACCACATCATATCGTAAATTGAATAGCTCAATCATCTTCTGGATACGTCGATAAGGCATGGTGGCGCAATCTGGTTAGCACATGTGATATGACAATCAAGAATGGCATTGAACTCTTCTAGCAGGGGCAAATTTTAGTGTCTTCAAAATGGAAAGAATGAGTGGTGGGGTCATACTAATCACAAGCAACTCAAAATTTGAGTTGAGTTAGTCCATGGACTGGTATTGAAGGGCTTCCAAACTTGTCCAAGGCAAATCAGACCAACTCTACAGTGGGAGAGACTTCAAAAATGCTTTAGCCATGGTAGGGAAGGTGAACATTGTAGGTCTAAGCATGAAAATCTAGGAGGGGATATTTATAAAAGAAGGAGAAGGTGAATAGTACATGATAATAGTACACAATAGTAAATGGTTGTATAGACTGTTCAAGCCATATGTACAAATAATTGGTGGTCTATATAAACCATGTTCCTATAGAGTTTTAAGTAGAATGTTCCTTGCATTTTGGACTTTCATAGTGCTTTGCACCTATTTTAAAAAGTGTATTTATGTGCATATGAGTAATAAAAAAACAACCACACATCTAGAGAACAAATTTAAAGCCAAAATTGAAATTATGCAGCCATGCCAAAGAAATTTTAAAGTAGCAAAATAGGAGATGGAATCACCTTGAGTGTATTTTAAAGATCCTATATGTTCCAACAAGTATCCAAAAAGAAGAGGGCTTTTAAAATGGCCCAAATATTTGTCTTATAGAAGAGGGCTTTTGAGAGGTGATAACCAACTACCACATACTAATCTAGGTTGGCATCTTCTTCAACTATTTGACAATTGGATTGTCGTCTTCCTTTTCCTTCACAATGAGTTCATCTATCTTTTTCTCAACCTATATTTCTTAAGGGGCTTTTCTACCAGAGTATTATTTCCCACTGCGTGACACAGGGCTCACATGTTTTATTTCTTTCTCTTCATTACTCTCCTTTTATAGTTGGATCATCCTTTTTCCTCTACTCTTTTTCTATTTCTTCATCTGAACTTTCCCAGGGATTAATAATGCAGATAACTAGAATATCCTTTGTGACCTCCTTAATAGTAGCCATAAAAACTTCCTTAGGAATTCTAGAATCTATCATGAATGTGCCTTGATTTGGGGAAGGAACATTATGATAGTTTGGGAGAGGGTTCCCTCAAATGCTAAGCCTTTTCAAAATTTGGTGGGATGATCATCTTGTTATTGATGAGATCCTGAATCTTATGTCTCAGCTTGTAGTATTAAGCGATATTGTGACTTGCTCCTTAATGAAAACCATAATAGGTATTGGCGTCATACCTTTTAAACAATGGATTAGGAAGTGGTCTCAACAACAGAGGCTTCAATGCTCCTTTTTCTACAACCTCTCAAATGCCTTAGACCTAGGCATCTCTGAATTAGTGAATTGTCTTGGCCTTCTTACCACATTTACATCAATTGTCTTGTTTCCTTTAGCCTAAGGCTG
The DNA here is from genome assembly GCA_949677035.1 of Omphalea diandra. Lineage (NCBI taxonomy): Eukaryota > Viridiplantae > Streptophyta > Magnoliopsida > Malpighiales > Euphorbiaceae > Omphalea > Omphalea diandra. The sequence goes on from CATIWR010045858.1 coordinate 20,329, forward strand.
AGATAGGCCACTTCTTCTTCCCTCTTACAATCTTCTCAATTTAGATTCCATCTTTTCAGCTTACAAACCTACTTCTTAAAGGTCCTCAAATTTCTTGACCAACATTCCTTGAATTTTGGCATTAATACCAAGAAAAGTCTTTTTAATAATAATCCTTACTTGCTCTCTAACTGTAGGCCTTATGGTCACTTCTGAAGTTGTCTTCTTCCACCTTCTAATGTAGTCATTGAAGCTCTCATTGATTTTTTGCTTCAAAGATTATAAATTTTGCAATGTGACCTCTAGATATGAATTATAAGCATAGTGCTTCTTAAAAGCTTCTGTCAACTCTTTCTAATCTTTTCTGATAGTTTTTGCTAGTTAAAGTACCACATATTGGTGGATCATTCTAATGACAACTCAAAAAGCTTTAATATGGTATCCGTCGAATGCCTTCATGACAAGTATATAAGAATGAACATGGTTTTTAGCATTATGAATCCCTGTGAATTTAGAAAGCTCAGACATATAAAAGGTAGTAGGTAGTTTCTCAAGTTTGCGAGTTAGCAATTCCTCAATGCATGTTCCCTTCTCAAAACCTTTATGAATCCCTGTGAATTTAGAAAGCTCAAACATATGAAAGGTAGTAGGTAGTTTCTCAAGTTTGCGAGTCAGCAATTCCTCAATGCATCTTCCCTTCTCAAAACCTTTAGCACCTAGGGTCTTATGTATTTTCTCTAACTGTTTAGCGAAGTCATCAAATTGAGTGCTTTCCTTTTCACTCTCTACAAGTTTATCTAAAACAATAGTAGTACTCCACATTTCCCTGGCAAGCTTGCTTTCATGGTACTCCTTCATTCTGAATATCATCATTAATCATCATAGGTTGGGGTGCCTCCATTGGTATTTTACCTTTGTAGTTCTATTAGCATAAGTCTCCCCCCCCCCCCTTTTTTTGAATCTCATTAGCACGTTTGTTTACTTCCTCAATAATCCTCTCTTCCATCTTATGATTAAAGTCAAACATCATCTTTTCTAAGACCTATAGTGGTATGGTTGGCTCCATGATTGGGTTGACTTTATGGTTCAGACTCGGAGTCTTATTCTTTTTAGGAAGTCAGTTGCCTCTTCTTTTCTACGAGGGTTTGGATGAAGCTATGATGGTTGTAAGATAAGGGTTATTAGTATGATGCATGAATAAGTAATCAATTCATGTATACATGTTATGCACAAATTATTTGATAAAAGATCCTTCCAACCTTATTTCTCCCATACACAAGGCCTAATAGCTTTTTCTTAGGTGGGATCTCGTTCTTCTACCATCATAAGGCAAATAATGTGAGGGTTTGCCTTAACCTAGGAAGAGTTAAGGCCTTGAAAGAACATATACACAAAGGGACTAAAAGGAAGAACTTTTTACATTATTTGAAAGAAGTTATATATGAAGGAAATGATATCCCTTTAAGGAAAGGGGGATACACATAAAAGGTATTTACATGGTAGGGAAAGGAGATACATAAGAATTTACATATAGGGGATAATTACACAAAAAGTGGTAGGCCAACATTTACGCTTACATTAGGGACACCTAGCCATGTTCTTTGAGGACTTTCACTCTTCTTTGAAGAAATGCAAACTAGTGGGATACCCTATTTCAAGGTACTATTAGCTTTTGCATACACGTAATGGTTGAGAGGATTATTGTAGTTGATGACTTCTATAAGCTTAGGGATGGTTGCCGTGATCCCTCATTTGATATACTTGAAGGTACTATGCTTATGAGTGTCAAATCCTTTTTACAATCTCATAAGCCTGAATGGAACTTAAATTTCAAGTTTAAAGAACAATCAGTTTGTCTAAGGGCAACCTAGTGCTCATGGTGAAGTGTGAAGGCTACATAAATGCAATGCACTTACTAAATAATAAGTTTAAAATATCGAAAGTGAACTAAAGATTGAGTGTGATGTTAATTTTGAAGTCCCCAATAGAGTCATCACTATGAGTGTCCCGTGTTGTTTCACTTGAATAAGTAAAATCTTGCTTATGACTCTATTCTTTTATCAATCAAAGGGGGATCGAGAGGATAAGGGTCTTTACACTTGTAATGAACCCCAAGATATGGCATGGGTTTGGATCAACAGGGGATCATGTAGGCCTTGCTCAATTTCAAAGCCCTTAGTCTAAAATGATGGTTATCGAGGGACCAAAAATAGGATAATACAATGGTACCATCCCATGGAAATTTGGAGTCGCCACCTGACTTTGGTCAAGACAAGAATCTAAGGAAGGCAAAATCTAAACCTAATGTAAGCTAATTAAAAGACTTATTTCCTCTTCACCCCATCAAAGATTGGGTTAAGAAATTGGGTACAACTTGAAAAAAAGGTTAGACATCCCCAAACTGCCTGAATGTTGAGATCCAGCCTTCGGGCATCTCTTGTTCACTTTTAATATTTTAGTCGAGTTATTGATTAGTCTAATTAATGGTCCTAAGCATGCTTCTAGCACAATCAAGCTAATCAAATCATCCCATCAATCTAAAAGGGAGTGGGGTGATGCATCATGGTATAGGGATTATCATGCATATCCATACATTCATCCAAACATAATCATATCAAAGGGGGTATGGGTCATGCATCATAATATAGTGATGATCATGCATATCCAGACATTTATCCAAGCATAATCATCTCAAAGGGGTAAGGGGTCATGCATCATGGCATGAGGATCATCATACATATCCATATATTCATCCAAGCATAATCACCTGCTATTTAACAAGATGATAATTGAGACCAAATTCATGGTCTAACCTAAGTAGGAATACTTACACCCAAAGAAGGAGAAAAAGTTAGTAATCAAATGGTAAAAACATGTAAAAACAAAATAAATGAGTGAAACACAAACAAAGCCACATTACCATGTCTCATATGCTAAGGTGCCTAGGTATGTTTCTAAGTCCATAATAAACATAATCCCACACAAATCAGTAAGTAAAATAGAATTGAAATGCATGAATCATGAATAAACAAATGGATGAACATGCAATGTAAGACATTATTAAAAGATGATGAATGGCCCAAGGCAACAATCATCATAAGAGCGTTTCTAGGATTAATGAATTGTCTCCCTATGTAGCTCTAAAAGAGCATAGCATCCATATGTACTACTAGCCTTGAAGGGTTAGCATACAACACAGGAATGGGGGAGAATGAGTGCTAAAATATTATTCACATTTCTAAACACATGCATAAACGTAAACAGGGCTCTTAAGGTCATTGGAATTTCAAGTTACATGCTTGATCATCACTTAGAAATGATTCAAAAATAAAATCATGATCATCACATTAAATTTCAAATAAAAGAATATGAAACCTTGCATAAAAAAGATTTGTATAATCACTTTAAAATCATGCCAAAGTTCCACTTTAGAAATGAATAAGAGTCTTAAAATGTTAAACCTCATCCAATTATGCTGCTAGAATACTAAGACATCTTAAAAAGGAGTTTTGAAAAAGGAGGTATCTAGATGAAGAAGGAAACAAACTTTGTAAATCTGTCTATCAGAAAAATGAGGCTATATAACCCAAGATGTGGGTTGTATAACCTAGAGACAAGGTTATACAACTTACAATCAAGGTTGGACAACCCCTGTTTTCTAGATTTTTGAAATTAAAAGAAAAAGAAAGATAAGAAAGAGAATGATGTAGAGGGTTTTGGATGCCTTTTTTATGTTTTTATGCCTTCAGAGGCTCACTATGTATTTAATATCCTCCAAAATATTGAGGAGTGCATAAAAGATGGAAGGTTAAAGCCTTGTTCTACCTTGGAATGAGTTAGGGTTTAGGGTTTCTATGCTAAGGGTGCTTTGAGAGTGAATTTTGGCAGAGTTTTGTTAAGGTTATCCAAGCCTCTCTCTTTCTTCAAATGGAAGGGGTATTTATAGGTGATGGATCAGTACACCAGACCTTAAAATGGTTTTGATCATACTATAGATGCATCCAATCATAGAAAGGGGATGAATCTCCTAGAATTAGGGTTTGTATATAGTTTATACAACTAAGAATGGTTTGTACATCCATTTGTCAAGGCTATACAACCCTCAGGTTTAAAGGGGGACTAGTTATAAAAGATTCCAAGGGATAGGGTTTAGGGAAGGGTTGTATAACCCCTCTCTATGGGTTGTATAACCTTAATGGGCTAGGCTAGTAGCCTAGGCTATTGTTCTTAGGTTTAGTGTTGGGCTTTTGGTCTTAGGCTTAGTTCTAGGCTCCTTCAAGGTTTCTTAATGTAACATCCCTATCCCTATTCATTGGCATTATCACATGAATATATTCATTGCACAAATGATATGAAATCACATATGAGCATATGCACTGTATCAAATGATATGAAACCTCACATGAACATATGCACAGGATAAATAATCATTTAGACATGTGAATTGTAAAAACACGACAATGACAATTGCACAGTTGCATTTGGGATGGTTGAACATATATGCAGTGTTTGCATAGTTATATGACAAATTATTTCATGTTGTGTGCTTATTATAGCATCATAAATAATGGTGTTTGAGGGTTCATCTAAAAGTATAAAGAGCATTTAGAAATTGGAGGATGGACGAAGGTGATGAAGGAATGAAGAAAACGGACTAAAAGCAAAACTGTTTAACTTTCAACCAATAGGAACAAGCCACCAATCTTTTGTCCTATTAGAGTAAGAATACAAATTATAATTATCTGCCATTATGGCTGGTAAGAGAGGAGATAAGGTTGAAATACACCAGATGAAAGAGAGAGAGAGCTAAGGAAGAAAGAAAGAAAGAAAGAAAGGAAGAAGAAGAAGAAGGAGAGGAAGGAGTGTGGGCTGCCTAAGGTTTTCCAATTATGGGACAGTAGGTAAGTAAATTTATCTTCTTCTCAACTGGAATTAACCTCTCATGACATGTTAATCATGCATGGTTAGTGAGAATTATGGAGTAATTGAGGTAGATCTCTTGGATGGAAGTTGTAATCCAAGAGA
>CATIWR010045885.1:0-19201 GCA_949677035.1 Omphalea diandra
GATTACGCAGGTAGTCTTTTAGATAGAAAAAGCACTTCTGGGACTTGCCAATTCATAGGAGAATGTCTAGTCTCTTGGTTTAGTAAAAAGCAAGTATCGGTTGCCTTGTCCACCGCGGAAGCCGAGTATGTGGCGGTGGGTTGTTGTTGCACCCAAGTTATTTGGATGAAACAACAATTAAATGACTTTGGTAAAGTGATTAATCACATTCCTATCAGATGTGACAATACTAGTGCTATTAATCTTTCAAAAAATCCCATCCAACATTCTAGAAGTAAACATATAGATGTTAGGCATCACTTTCTTAAAGATCATGTACAAAAAGGTGATGTTGCATTAGAATTCATTGACACTAATCATCAACTTACAGATATTTTCACTAAACCTCTAAATAAAGAAAGAATGCACTTCACTAAGAGAGAATTAGGGATGCTTGATGGAAGCTCCCTCAAGTGAAAATTCTTGTTTGATCTAGTGTGATACATGTGTGTGATATGTTTTATTAATGATATTGAAAGATTTTATACTTTGATTTTAGGAGATCACACATTTTTTCAAAATTTTTATTCTTATCATTGATGACTCGCAATTCGCGGTTGCTATTCATTTTTCACGGTCGCGAATTACAATTCAATTTTTTCAGCTATCAAATGTCAATTCGCAGTCGTAAAAATCACTCTCCACCGCGAATTTTGTCGATTTTTCAAAATTCTAACATTGCAGTGCGCATTCCCAAGGAAAATTTATCTGTTACTCACATTTTTTGAAATTTGCGGATGCGAATTATAGTAACTGACTCATATTTATAAGATTTGATTGCCAACCGTTGCTAACCCTTCATTTAATCCATTTCTAGCCGTTTCTTACCGTTTTAACACCCCTTGAAGCCTATAAATACCCTCTTAAATAGTGATTTCATCACAACTCAAATCTACCAACTTCTAAATCTCCAAATCTCTCAAATTTCTCCTTTTTTTCTCAAGCAATTGCCATGGCACCCAAGAAATCCTCAAGAGCCGACAAGGGCAAGGGAATTGCACAACCCTCTGTCCCTTCTTCTCTTCTCAACATACGAGGAGTAACTCGTAAGGAAAAGGAAAGATACAAAGCAAACCTCTCCAAAACCATCCTTCCAAACAAAATACCTTCTTCCTTTCTGCTCGAATCTTTTGGTCTCACCAATGAAATTCAGGCATTCCTGTCCAATCTGGGCTGGAATGACTTTATCTTCCGTGCGGAACCCAGATACGAGGAGATCGTTCGAGAATTCATATGCACGGTTCAATTGAGTAGCAAAATAGAGTCTCCTGTCGAGCAATATGGAATGACTTTTCGAGCATTCGGAGATCCATACTACATCACATTCGAGTAGTTGTCCAGCCTCTTCACTCTTCAAATAGATGAGCATATTCCCTTCGTCATTGTTGCTCTTGATGTCATTTACTCAGAGTTTTGGGCTGAGATCTTGATAAAGGCCAAGCACGACCCTAGATCTTCCTTGGCAAAACACATCAAGACCTTGCCATTATCGATCATTCACCGCATCATTATGTTCTCCATCAACTCTAAGGGCGATGGGAACGAAAAGGTATCATAGAAAGATCTTACCTTTCTCTTCTGCTTGGTGAAAAACAAGCCCATCCAGACCGGCAGGTATCTAGTGGATCAGTTAATTCACATGAGCACCAAGCCAAAGAGTCAGTTCTTACTCTCGTTGCACGTCACCGCAATTTATCGCTTTGTAGGTGCTCTTAACAAGGACAAAGAAAATCTCTTCACTAAAAAGTATCTGCCTTCACATAACTTTTTGGATCTCACATACCTCGTCAACGCTAAGGCGATACATCCTGACTCCTACGCCTATTTACTTAGCGTATATGGTGCACAGCGATTGGAGAGTTCTCAAGCGTCCAAGAGGAAGCGCCTCCACATTAAAGAGGTTCCTTCTCCAGCCCCTTCTGCTACTCCTCCACTAAAGCCAATCGAAAAAGTATCGCTCTCCACTATCAACCATAAGTTGGATAAGATTATGCGAATGATGAAGAGACGATCACTATTCCTCTCCCATCTCTACAGCGACATGGTGGATCTACAGGAGAAACTCAGAATTCCACCCTACCACCTCCCCAACTTTACAGATTTTGATGATACTCAAGATGGGGATTAAGGTGTAGAAGATGGAGATGAAGTTGAAGGCGACCTTTCAGAGACTGCGGCAGACTCTTCTGGCTATGATAGTGATTTACCAGCATTTTAGTGTTTAGGTTTCTTTTTGTACTTTATTTTTTATTTAGTTACCTTTTGTAATCCAAACTTGTGATCTCAAAGTTAGTATATATATAAAAGTTTGTTTTTGCATCTCTTTGTGCTCTCCATGTTTGTTTCTTATTTAATTTTGCTTCTTATGCTTAACTTTCCTTTAATTATCTTTAGTCTTCACTAACTCTTTTTGATCTTGCCAAAGGGGGAGATAAAATAAGATTCAAGTGAAAAATTAGAGATAACTAATTAAGGGGGAGTAACTTAAGCAAATTAGTGCATAAGTTAAGGAGGAGTAACTTAAGCAAATTAGTTTTACACTTAGAAAGTTTTTGCTAAGCTATTTTACACTTAGGAATCTTTACTAAGTTATGATTCAATTTTACTTCTCTACACTTATTTTTCACTTCGGATCAATCTAGGTTGTCAAAATCAAAAAGGGAGAGATTGTTGGACTAGGATGATTAATCCTAGGTTTAGAACCTCTTTTGATCTTGATAAAGTAGATTGATCATCACTAATATTTCAAATAAGTGTTGATTTTACAGAAATGAATCAATCTTTCAAGAAGAAATGCAAGGAGTTAATAAACTCTAAAGTGACATATAAATCACGATCGCAATCTAGGATTTGCGACTGCGACTTATGTTAAGACATGTTGAAATTCAAACAGGCGAAATCGCGTAGCCATTCTCGATCGCAACCTTTGGAAAAGAAGAAGCCAAAATGTGACAGATGAATTCGCGGTGAAAGTCACGCTTTAGTCGCGACTGCAAATTTCAAAGTAACTCAAAAGGGAAGCAAGTCCACAACCACAACTTGACAAATGTCCCAGAAGACTATTGGAAGTCAAATTTCGCAGAGGTATCTTGTTGGTAGCAATCGCGAACCTTGTGGAAGAAAGTTGACCACTTTGGCAGATGGATTCGCGTCCTCTATCACGGCTTGTGCAAGAAAACTTGCGACCGTGACTTTTGAAAGTAGGTAAAAGACAATGGCTATATTTTCCTGGTGAACTAATAAGAAGCTGCCACGTGGACTAGCTGTTAGACACAAACGGGGTTTCCCTTGAAGAATTTGAATTTCGCGACCGCAAAATGCAGTAGCGACCGTGATTTCATCCTGACAAGCATTTAATGCAAAATCTGTCAAGCATGTCTCAGAGATTTGATGAGTTATGATCTATAACGTCTCTTTGGTGAAGTTTCGCTATAAATACTCCACCAAACAGCCATGAATAAGGTTGCTAAGGAATTTATTACAAGTGATTAAAGCTCTCAATCTTTGCTACTCATTTTCTTCATCTTCTTTATGAAATTGTAATTGTTAGGTGTGAGCATAAAACACCAAGTAGTGAGGTTTTGTGTTAGCCTGTAAAAACACTTCAAGAAAGGTTTAAATGTGAGCCTAGTGAAACACTTGAGTGAGGTTTTGTGCTAGCCTAGAAAACACATTGTTGTAAGGTTACGTGTTAGCCATCAAAACACAAGTTGTATAAGTTGGGTGTGAGCTTGAAAACACCATTGAGATAGTGAAATACCCAATTGATTAATTGGGGAGCGGACGTAGGGTCAATTATACCCGAACCACTATAAATTGATTGTCTCTCTTCTACTCTTTCTTCTCCCCTTTATCTTTATTTTTGAAATTTTTATTCACCAATTCAACCCCCTTCTTGGTGCCTAAGGACAACATTCTTCTTAGTCTGAAAAGGATTGTGAATGTGAAGGCCTTTGTGTTTGTAATTTAAAAACTATTAATATTATTACTAAAGATATTAGTTTACTTTTTTATGCCATTGAAAAATTTGAGAAATTTGAAGTTCAAAAGGAATATCTTTTAAAATTAAAGTAAATTATTACTGATAAAGCTACTAGAATTTTTGAAAAGTATAATGAAAATGATAGATTTAAGAGATTTGAAAATACGATTTCTACTCCCATTATTGTTGATTTACAGAAAGAAATTAAAAAAAATATTAAGAAAGATATTTTAGAATTAAAAACAGAAAATAATGAGATTAACTAAGAAATTTTAAAATATCAAACTTCAAATCTTATTCAAAATAAAGTTTTAAATACTCAAGCAAGTTCCTCGAATAATTTTGATACTTTTTTACCTGTTTTAGGAAATGCTAAAAACTTGCCAACAAAAAAGTTTTAAAATATTATTTCTAAAATAAATTACCAAAATGAATTGTTATTATTAATTTAGTTGTAAATAATTATTTTCATTTAACCTCTACTGGAATGATTGACTCTAGTGTTGATATGAATTATATTCAACAAGGGTTGATCTCTGCCATCTATTATCAAAAGTCTACTATGAGAGATTTTACATAGCTAGTGGTGGAAAACAGAATGTTAATTATAGCTAAGATTTGTTGTGCAGGTGTTTGTTTTCATATTATGTTTGTTTTAGTTGAAAATCTAATTACTGGTGTTATTTTAGGAAATCCATTTGCTACTTTAATTTATCTTTTTGGTGTTGATGAAAAGGGCATTACTAAAATCATTTTAGGAAAAGATATTTATTTTAAATTTGTTCAACCTATTTCTGCTAAAAAAATTAAATCTTCTACAATAATATTTTATTTATCCTAATGTTAATTTTATAGATCAATAGGAAAAAAAACACATTAATTTTTTAACAAAAGAAATAAAGATTTTAAGAATAGATGATATTTTACAAAATCCTAGTGTTCAAAATAAAATAAAAGAAATTAAAGAGATTTTTCAAAATAATGTTTATACTTTTGTCCCAAATGCATTTTAGAATAGAAAAAAGCATGTAGTTACTTTACCTTATGTTAAAGATTTTGATGAAAAATTTATTCCAACTATAGCTTAAGTTATTCATTTGAATGAAGTGCTTCAAGCTCACTATTTGAGAGAAATAAATGATTTGCTTGAAAAAGGTTCAATCAAAAAATTTTTATCCTTTTGAAGTTGTTTTGCATTTTATGTTAATAATATTACTGAAAATGAACGAAGAGTTTATGGATTAGTTATTAATTATAAACTTAAGTTTTGGAATGGATTAGATACCTAATTCCAAACAAAAGAGATTTGTTAAAAAGATTGTATGATGCTAACATATTTTCTAAGTTAGATATGAAGCCTAATTTCTTGCAGGTTCAAATTAATGAGTCTGATAGATATAAAATTGGTTTTAATGTCTCTTTTGGTCATTTTGAGTGAAATGTTATGCCCTTTAGTTTTAAAAATGTCCCTTCTGAATTTCAATATATATATATATATATATATATATATATATATATATACACATTTATGTGTATGTATATGTATATGTAAGTATGCGTAAATGTGTATATGTATACATACAATACATATACATATATATGTACAGGTATATATATCTATATGTGTGTGCGTGTGCGTGTGCGTGTGTGTGTGTGTATATATATATTTATGTGTATGTATATGTATATGTATATGTATATGTAAGTATGCGTAAATGTGTATATGTATACATAGAATACATATACATATATATGTACAGGTATATATATCTATATGTGTGTATGTGTGTGTATACATGTGTGTATATATGTGTCTGTGTGTGTGTATATACATATACATATACATGTATATATGGACATGTGCATATATATGTGTGTGTGTGTGTGTAAATGTGCGGGTGTATATATGTATGTATGTATATAAATACACATATACATATACTTATACATACATACATACAAATATATGTGTATATAGAAAGTGTAGTATGAAAATATGTAGATAAGCAACAAATTTCTAATGTGCAAGATCCTTATACAAGGTGAGCATAGAGCATACTTAGATAATTGAGTGCAAGTGAAAACAGTAATAAAGAAAACTTATTTATTATAAAGGAGAAAATTACAGTGCTTGAAGAGAGAAGAAAAATAGATAGAGCTGGATTAAGATGGATTTTTGCTTTTTATCTGAATTCTACCTTGGACAAACTAAAACACACACACACACACACACACACACACACACACACACACATACACACATACATGCACACACACACACACACACACACACACACACACACACACTGATACACACACACACACACACACACACACACATACACACACTTTACAATCGAATTTCGGACAATCTTTAGTCTGGACTTGAACTGGATACACGTCCAAAATAATTGAAAAGGACAAAGGTAGTTGCACAGTCGTTACATGATAAAATACTTTAACAAATTGTTGACAAGAAAAGGAAGAATCTTGATGAGCTTTAAAATTAGATGAACAACATACCATAATGTCATCTTCATTACTCTGTGTAAAATCTAGATGAGATTCTACACTATCTTTATCGTCAACTTCTAAAACTTTAAATAAATCTTTCAAAAATAATTTTTATATTCGCTCTTATATGTTGCAGAAGATAGAGTAGCAATTTACTTTTAGTGGATAAAAATTTCATATGCTCGATATTAGTGTGGGGAGCAATAGTGTTTTACAAACTTAACCATTTAGTAACGAAATTTTCGCCAACTTGTTCTATCTTATAATTATTCCATTATTTTACATTAAAATGTCTCCATAAAGCATTAATCTTGTAACTGAGATGCCACTTTAGAGGATAGTCTTCAATGATCTTAAAATTTCATGTCATAATCCAAGGGATTCTGAAAATAGTTGTAAAAGATAATAGTGGATCTTCAATATACTTACTAATTTTGTCCTTAAAGTAACCAAATCCTTCCTCAACAATTAGAGGAGCAATTTCGTAACTCCAACCATAATAGAACCATCAATCTTGAAACCAAGTAGGAAAACAAATATTGGTACCTTTAGTAAAGTAAAAGAACCATGAGTGGTTGAAAGGTCTTAAAAAGAAGGCATTATACCAGGCTCACTAGTAATCTAAGTACCAATAAATTTGAGGGGAAAAGGGTTTAGAAATTTTTTTTTTCATTGTGAATACTTTGTTTCCAATCATTAGGGGAAAGTACTTTAAGAATTTGCATTTAGAGTAAGAAATTTGGTGCGGGTCTTTATCATTCACAACATGTTCTATTTCAGCTAATTTAGAATCAACTAAAATGAACTCATAAAATTCAATACTTTTATGGGTTGAAGATGGAAAAAATAAAATCATTGTTGAAAAAGGTTTTGAATAATGGATGGGAAAGATTCTCCTAAAAGTTTTGGTTCAGTGTAAACAATTTTTATCATATGAGTTTTTTGAAAATAAGGATGGGATTCTTTGATTAATACATGAGAAAAGAGCATTGGGGAATTAGGTTTCCTAACACAACAAGAAGAAGGTGTATTAGCATAGGTTAGATGATGGCATAGGTGAAGGAGGTGTAAAAGCAAAGAAGGTAAAAGATCAAGAGTAGATAGTTTCCAATTTGGAGTAGCCATAGCATAATCTTCAAATAGTGAAGCAAATATATTTGAATTCAGGTTTTCCCTGCAAAATTCTCTAGTTAGAAAATCTGGAAGAGAATTTGAAATACTGTTGATATGCTCAATGTCAAAATCAAAATTACTTAAAATAACTTGTCATCTAGCAAAAACTTTTTTTGAAATAAAATTTTTAACATCTTTTTCTAAAACATGTTTGGTTGCAGAGTAGTCAATTGTTAAAAGAAATTGTTTTATTAACTAAATGTCTTTAAATTTTGTAACACATAAAATAATTGATAGCAATTCTTTCTTAATAGTAAAATACTTCTTTTGTGTACTACATTCAAGAAAGGTTGAATCCCACCATTTACTATGAAAAGTCTACTAAGACACTTTACATAATTAATAGAGGAAAATTATCATTTTAAGGACCAGTGTTTTATGAAAGATAAGATTAATGATCTTGATATTTCTAATAAGTTAAAAAAAACATATGATTAAATTTCTCTTATCAAGTTCTTCAAATTCTGAAAATGAAGATTTTAATGAAATCTTTATAATGTGGTCTTCAAGTGAAGAAGTTTCTTCTAAGTCTAAAAAAGATTATGATTATGAAGGTCCTTGTATTTATAATTTAAAAACTATTAATATTATAACTAAGGATACTAGTTTACTTTTTTATTGATAGGAACAAGATTAGATTAGATTCCTTATTCGTATGCTTAAAAATAGTTTCCCAGAACTATCAAACCAAGTATTAGAGTTTTGATCTTCAAATCCCAATTAGACCTCTAGAAAACTTATTTCTAACAACCTAAGATCCAAAGTTATGTTCACTCAAATCTTTAATCAACCAAGCCAATTTCATATCAGAATTAACAAGTTTGTGAAATTATTAAGTCTTCACTCAACAATCTCACCAAGTCCACTCAAGAACTTAAGAAGAGAATTTAATCGCCCAAGCAAATTTGCTAATAATAATATTGATTAAATTCCCCTCGTGGCTGAATATGAGGGCTATAGCCTTACAATGTTTAATCCAAAACCAATTAAGATTTAGTTGACATTCCCTAACAGAATTTAATAATTCCTAACGTAATAAAGAAAAGACAATCCTAAACTAAATAGGAAAACTAAAGAAATATTATGATTGCTTAACAAGATTAGACCAAAACATTTTCTTAACTAAAGAACAACTCATCCTAAATAGAAAAGGAAAAGGATTCAACCTAATGTGGAAATCCTAATGGCATTAGGAACATAGCTAACTTAGGAAATCATGCAAGAATCTTTAATTTTAGGCCTTTTTGCCCCACTTAAACATCTTGGGCTTCTTTTTTCATGCCTTGGGTGAATTAGATTGTGCTTTATTGCTCTCCAATAGTTGGGCTCCATTGTATTAAGTTAAGTGCTCCATTTAAAGAATTTAAGCTCTCATCATCTTTTAATTAGGCTTCACGCATCCTTTGCTCTCCTTGGGCTAATCTAAGTGTAATTCCTTATTGCATGAATACTTTAATGGTCTCTTTAAACTTCTTTAGCTTTCCCCTTATGATTGGGCCTAAAAGTTAGTGTCGATCCTTGATTATCTTGCCTTGGCCATTTGCATCATTCCCTCTTTCCTCAAAAGGATTTGTCCTCAAATTAACACCCTCAACAAAGTCAAAAGGAGATAAATTAGCAACATTAAATGGAGCACTAACATTATAATCATTAGTCAAGTCTAACTTGTAAGTATTATCATTAATCCTCTCTAAGACTTGAAAATGTCCATCTTCCCTAGGGTGTAGCTTACTTTTTTTATGGTTAGGAAACCTTTCTTTCCTAAAGTGTACCCAAACCCAATCACCCAGTTTAAATACAACTTTAACTTTACGCCTATTTGTGTTTTTAGCAACTTGTTCATTCCTCTTTTCAATATTCAAAAGCACCTTTTCATGCAATTGTTTAATAAAATTAGATTTCTTCATACCTTCCATATCAACTTGCAAATTTAACGGAATAAGAGATAAATCCAAAAGACTCAATGTTATAAATCCATTAACAGATAAATCCAAATGACTCAATGGTATAAATCCACAAACAATCTCAAAAGGGCAATAATGTGTAGAAGAATGCACACTCCTATTGTATGCAAATTCTATATATGGTAAACATTCCTCTTAAGACTTCAAATTCTTTTTTATCAAAACTCTTAAAAGTTGCCCTAGAGTATTATTTATAACCTTAGTTTGACCATCAGTTTGTAGGTGAAATGAAATAGAAAATAACAACTTAGTCCTTAATTTTCCCCACAACATTTTCCAAAAGAAACTCAAAAATTTTATATCCCTATCACTAAACCTCACAATCTCTTTGAAAAACAAATTTGCTAATGTTAATGGCATCATCAATTTTATGACATGTAATAAAATGTGTCATTTTAGAAAATCTATCAACAACCATAAAAATAAAATCATTACCATGCTTTGAACTAGGCAACCCAAAAATAAAATCCATAGATATATCAATCAAAGGTGTACTAGGAATGGGTAAATGCATATAAAGACCATGTGGTTTTGATTTAGATTTAGTTTGTTTGCATGCAACACATCAATCACACACCTTCTGAACATCAATTCACATATTGGGCCAATAAAAGTGCTCATGCAAAATATCTAAAGTCTTTTGAACTCCAAAGTGACCGATAAATCCACCACTATGGGCTTCCCTAACTAGCACTTCGTGTAAATAACTCTTAGGCACACAAACTATGTTACCTTTAAGTAACCATCATGCCTAAAAAATCTATCAAAAACACATTTTTCACAATTTGCAAAGAAATCACAAAAATTTGAATCTTTAACATACAATTCTTTGACATACTCAAAACCAAGTAATTTAACACCAAGAATAGAAAGAAGAGTATACCTTTGAAATAGTGCATCGATCACTATATTTTCCTTACCTAGTTTATACCTTATGACATATTGAAAAGACTCAATAAATTCACTCCATTTAATATGTCTTTTATTTAATTTTTGTTGTCCTTTAAGGTATTTAAGAGATTCATGGTCTATATGAAAGACAAATTCCTTAGGCTAAAGATAATGTTGCCACGTGTGCAAAAGCCCTAACCAAAGCATATATCTTTTTATCATAAGTTGGATATAATAAAGGTCCATTAAGTTTTTCACTAAAGTAAGTTATAGGTCTTCCTTCTTGTATTAAAACAGCTCTAATACCCAACCTGAGGCATCACATTCAGTTTCAAAGTATTAGCAAAGTTAACTAAAACTTATAAAGGTGCACTAGTTAATTTAGATTTCAATAACTCAAAAGCATGTTGTTGCGTCTCCCTCTATTTAAAACCAATACTCTTTTTGATAATTTCAGTTAAAGGAGCCATAATAGTGTTAAAATTCTTTAAAAACCTCTTATAAAAACTTCTTAAACCATGAAAAGACCTTACCTCACACACAATAGATGGAATTGACCATGCTTTGATGAAACTTATTTTTTTTCATCAACTTTTATTCCATCTTTGCTAACAATAAAACCTAGAAAAACAAACTTATAAGTATAAAAAGAACACTTTTTAAAGTTAATGTACAACTTTTCTTTTTGCAATACTTCAAAAACTAACCTTGCATGCCCTAAATGCTCTTCTAATGACTTAAAATAAATAAGAAAGTCATCAAAATAAATAACTATAAATTTTCCCAAGTATGCATGTAAGATATGGTTCATCAATCTTATAAAAGTGTTAGGGCCATTAGTTAGCCCAAAAGGCATAACTAACCATTCATACAATCCATATTTAGTTTTAAAAGTTTTTTCCATTCATCCATTTCACACATCGTAATTTGATGATAACCACTTTTTAAATCAATTTTAGAAAATATGCATGCACCAAGTAATTCATCTAACATATCATCTAACCTAGGAATTGGATGCCTATACTTAATGGTTATCTTATTAATGACCATACAATCAACACACATGTGCCAAGATCCATCCTTTTTAGGAATTAATAAAATAGGAACCGCATAAGAACTCACACTTTTTCTTACCAAACCTTTTTCCATAAGTTCTTTTACTTGCCTTTGAAACTTCTTTGTCTCCTTGACGTTGCTTCTATAGGATGACCTATTTGGAATTTGATAGCTTGGAATGAAATTAATTTGGTGCTTAATTCCCCTTAAAGGTGGTAATCATTTGGGAACATCCTTAGGAAACAAATCTAAAAAGTTATGTAACAAGGAAATAAAACCACTGGGAAGAATATTGGTTAGATCATCACTAAAAGAAAAACATGTTAGTTTCACATCTGTATATAAAAGCATAGCCAGGGGTATTTTGTGTAGCAAAGCGATCCTCACATCCCTCTATTTTGCAAGTATAGTTTTTTTTCACACTCTTTCCTTTTGCATGTCCCTTACTTTTTTTATGGGCATCCCATCTTTGCTCTCTTTTTTCCACTATAATCTCACGCCCCTATTTAGTTTTCTCACTACTCTCCTTTTGCTGCATTACTTTTTCTTTTTCTTTTTCTTAGTTGAATGTGTTTTCTCTCTCTTATTACTTTTTAGTCCTAACAAATTTATTGAGGTGTTAAAGAATATAAAATAATATGTTTACCCCAAAAATCAAACTCATAAATGTTAGAGAACCCATCATGTTTGGCTCACCTATCAAATTGCCATGGTCGACCCAAAAGTATATGGTTAGCTTGCATAGAAATAACATCATAAAGCACCTCATCCTTATATCTACTAATAGAAAACGATATCAAAACTTGCTTAATGACTTTTACTTCCCCACTATCGTTTAGCCATTGCAAGTTATAAAGGTTAAGATGTTTCATGGTTGGTAAATTTAGCCTTTCAATAGCATAAGTACTAGTCACATTAGTGCAACTACAACCATCAATAATAGTAAGACATAAATTACCATTTATCCTACACCTAGAATGACAAATATTTTCCCTTTGAATTTGATCATTCTTAACTTGCATACTTAAAAAACACTTTGCTACAATGATATTCTTACTAGTTACCTCATTTGGATCCTCAAAATCATCATCACTAGCATCTTCCAATGGAGGTATCTCGGGGTCAGTTGCATCCTTATCATCACTTATTATCTCTCCATCACATAAAACTATGGTCCTCTTGTTGGGGCAATCATGGGCTATGTATCGTCTCCCTTGGCACTTAAAGCAAACAATTGAACTTGGCCTTTTAGGGGGTTCAGCCTTATCATTAGAGTTGGGTTTGTTTCTTCCTTCCTTTATTGGTAGTTCGGTCTTGGGCCAATTATTGGGCTTGTCACTATTTTTAAACTTGTTAGTCTAAGAAACTGAATTGAAATTGGGCTTAGAATGCTTACTTTTATATTGTTTTTTCACCATAATTGCAAGGTGACAGAACTCTTCCAAAGTGTCATATTGCTTTAGCTCAACTTCATCAATGATTTCTCTATTGCGACCAGTAAGAAAACATGCAAAAGTTTGCACCATAGGCTCTTTAAGTTTTGCTCTCATCAAGGTGATTTCAAGATCTTGACAATACTTTTCGACACTCCTATTACCTTATACAAGTCTTTGCAACGTTTTATGTACATCTCTGAGATAATAACTAGGTTCTAATTTAATCCTAACATACAACAGCATATCCCATAAATTCAATAGTAGCTAATTTAAACTTTTTATCCATACTATAGTTATGGCAATCAAAAATAAAATGTACCTTATTTTCCTAAGATAGATAGGTTTTAGGATCGTTGGAACCACTAAAGGTAGGAATCTTCATCTTAATGATATTGAGATTATCATCTTGCTTATTAGATCATTGTGAGGAGCCTTTCATGGAATCACCCTTATCATTATCTTAAACAATTCTCCTACACCTTGGATACTTATAATTGGGGTTAGAATTTAAGGTGATTTTCAAGTTTTTAATCTTCTCACGTATTGCTTAGAATTACTTCTCAATTTAGGCCACATGAGCTTATAAAGCTTTCATGAACAACTTCAAATCTGGTCCTTCCTTATGATCTTCCATGCTTAGTAAATAATAAAAGAAAACCTTACCAAACACTCCCTCAAGTGTTTGCACTCATAAGATAGCACTCACACTCATGTTTAACTCAAAATAGGCTATTACCCTCTTTTAAGCTCACCACTCTTTCCTTTTACCTTTCTTGGATTCCTTTCATTAAGTTCTTTAAGGACTCAAGTTACATAATGTTGAATTCAAGCCTAAACCAAACACAAACTAACTAACTAACCTTAGAAAAACTTAGCAAATAAAGGATTCAAAATTAACATAATTGGTGTAAGAAATAAATCTTTAAAGGCCTAATCATAATTTTAAGATTAAAAAGGAATTTTAAAGTGTCAATATTGAAATTGAACTTGAAATTAATGGGATTTTATAGCTTAGGCCGAATACTAATGAGAACTTCAAAATCAGCTACTTAGTTTGCAAATAAATTAAATGTGATCTTTAGCTTCTTTTCTTTCTTTCTTTTTCTCTTTTGTTTTTTTTTTTTTTTGTTTTTTCTATTTTTTAAAGCTAAAAGAGAATTGTAATAAAAAGAAACACAAAGAACAACTTAACAATGCAAAGAAACAAATGAAAGCCAAATTAGAGGAATTGAGTGCTAATCACAATTTGCACTTTTTTTTCAATTTGGATGAGCTTAGTTCGGCCCTAAACACATAATAAACAAACACAAAGAATGCTTACGACACAAAGAAAAATGAATTGGGATGCAAGAAATACAAGAAAACAAAAATAGAGATAGGAAACTTGCTAATTTTGCAATGTGTAATCTTTTTGTGATTTTCTTAATGCTGACAGTCTAGAATTGGAATCAAACATAAAAAAGTGATTGAATATGACAAAACAAACTAATTTGATGAAAGAAAAGTAAAGAAAATAGAATGGAACAAGATAAAATAAAAACAAACAGAATTAGAGCCATATGAAGAAGATAAGACCAAATTGATTCAAAAATAATAAGAGCACAAAAAACTATGAATTTTGGAGATTAGTTACTTGATTTGAAGGCTTAGGTCTGATACCAACAAGATTGGATTAGATTCCTTACTCGTATGTTTGAGAATAGTTGACTAGATCTATCAAACCAAATATTGGAGTTTTAATATTCAAATCTTAACTAGACCTCTACAAAACTTGTTTCTAACAATCTAAGTTATCAAGAGTCAAAGTTGTGTTAACTCAAATTCTAAATTAACCAAGCCAATTTCATATCAAAAGCAATAAGTTTGTGAAATTTTTAAGCCTTCATTTAATAATCGCACTAAGTCCACTTAAGAACTCACGAAGAGAATTTAATCTTACAAGCAAAATTACTAACAATAATAATATTTGATTGAATTCCCTTCGTAGCTGAATATGAGGGCTATTTATAGCCTTACAATGTTTAGTCCAAAATCAATTAGGATTTAGTTTACATTCCCTAATAAAATTTAATATTTCCTAATGTAATAAGAAAAAGATAATCCTAAACTAAATAGGACAAATAAAAAAATATTATGATTGGTCAACAAGATTAAACCAAGATACTTTCCTAACTAACAAACGACTAATCCTAAATAGAAAAGGAAAAGGATTCAACCTAATGAGGAAATCCTAATGGCATTAGGAAACATTGCCAACTTAGGAAATCTTGCAAGAATCTTTGATTTTCGGCCTTTTTGCCTGTTTGCACGTCTTGGTCTTCTTCTTTCATGCCTTAGTGAATTGGATTAGGCTTTATTGCTCTCTAATAGTTGGGCTCCATTGTATTAAGTTAAGTGCTTCATTTGAAGAGTTTAAGCTTCCATCATCTCTTAATTGGGCTTTTACGCATCCTTTGCTCTTTTCAGGCTAATCCAAGTGTAACTCTTTGTTGTGTGAATGCTCCAATGACCTCTTTAAACTTCCTTAGCCTTCCCCTTGTCGTTAGGCCTTAAAGTTGAAGTGGATCCTTGATTATCTTGCCTTAGTCATCTGCATCTTTGATGTTATTGAAAAAATCAAAAATCTTGATGTTCAAAAAGAATATTTTTTTTAAAATTAAAAGATATTGTTATTGAAGAAACCTCTAATACTTTAAAAGATATGATGTTAATGATATTTTTAGAAGATTTGAAAATAAAGCTTCTCCTCACTTTGTTACTGATTTACTTAAAGATATCAAAAATATTAAGAAAGATATTTTAGAATTAAAAATTTAAAATAGTTTGATCAAACAAGAAATTTTAAAATATCAAGTTTCAGATCTTATTCAAAATCAAGTTTCAACTACTCAAACAAGTTCTTCAAACAATTTTGATACTTTTTTACTAGTTACGGAAAAAGCTAAAGACTTGCCAACATAAGAGTTTTCAAATATTATTTGTAAAATAAATTGTAAAAATGGATTGCTATTATTAATCTAGCTGTAAATAATAATTTTCATTTAACTACTACTATTATGATTGACTTTGGTGCTAATATGAATTGTATTCAAGAAGGCTTGATCCCCACCATCTACTATGAAAAGTCTACTGAGAGACTTTACATTGCTAATAATGGAAAATTGAATATTAATTACAAATTGTCTAATGCTAAAATTTATTATGATAGTGTTTGTTTTCGTACTTTGCTTATTTTATCTAAAAATCTTACAACTAGTGTTATTTTAGGATATCCTTTTGCTATTAATGAAAAAGGTATTACTAAAAATATTTTTGGAAAAGAAATTTGTTTTAAATTTGTTCAACCTATTTCTGTTAAAGACATAAATCTTTTACAATAATGTTCCATTTATCCTGATGTTAACTTTATCAATCAAAAGAAAAAAATAAATTAACTTTTAATAAAAGAAATAAAGATTTTAAGAATATATGATAATTTACAAAATCCTAGTATTCAAAATAAAATAAAAGAAATTGAAGAAATTTTTATAATAATGTTTGTATTTCTGTTTCTAATGCATTTTTGTTAGACTAGGTTATTCAAACCTAAGTCAAACCTCTTTTTTGATCTTGACAATATAGATTGAATGTTCTAATGTCAATTTTAAGTGTTGTTTTTATAGTTTATAAGAGTTATTTCAATGGAAGTAAAAATCTCTATCTTGTAGAAGAACAGAAGAATTTGCGGTTGGTATCCCCTAAATCACGACTGCGACACTGTTATAGGAATGGATGAAGCTAGGCTAGAGGAATTCTTGGACAAATTCACAGTCGCGAATCAACTAAAGGAACCTTGGTTGAATCACAGACAAATTCACAGTCTGTGTCACGCCTCAGTCGCGACCGCGACTTGTAAAGTGATTGAAGAGAGAACCAAGTCCACAATCTTAACATGCCAAGTGTTTCAGGTATCCGTTGGAGAATAAAATTCGCGAGAGCAATATTATGGATAGTGCCCATGATTCAAGATAAAAAAGATTGTCTTTCAAACAAAAGAATTTGCGTCTTGAGTCGCACCCTATACAAAGAAGAATCGCGACCGCGACTTTTGTGAGCAGTTAGAATGCAACGACTATATTTTCCTAATGGACGAATGAGGAGCTGTCACGTGGATTATTCGTTAGACACAAACGGTATTTTCAGCCACAATTGGAAATTCGCGATCGCGAAAAGGTAGTAGCAACCGCGACTTCCACTTGACAAGCATTAAATGTTGAATCTGCCTAGCACATCTTGAAGATTGATTTATAGTTTTATAGCAACGTCTCTTTGGTGGATGTAGGCTATAAATCCTCCACCAAACTGATGTAAATGTAAGAAAAGAACAATTAGTAGTGCTAAAACTCTTGCAAAGTTAATTCTCTATGTTGGATTAGGATGATTAATCCTAAGTTTAGAACCTCTTTTGATCTTAACAAAGTAGATTGATCATCACCAATATTTCAAATAAGTGTTGGTTTTGCAGAAATGAATCAATCTCCCAAGAAGAAATGAAAGGAGTTGATAAACTCCAAAGTGACATGTAAATCGCGACCGCAATCTAGGATTTACGACCGTGACATATGTTAAGACATGTTGAAATTCAAGCAGGCCAAATCGTTGAGTCATTCTCGACCGCGACCAATGGAAAAGTAGAAACCATTCTGTGACAAATGAATTCGCGGTGCAAGTCACGCCTTAGTCACTATCGCGAATTTCAAAGTAACTCAAGAGGGAAGCAAATCCACAACTGCAGTTTGACAAGTGTCCCAGAAGACTGTTGGGAGTCGAATTTCATGGAGGCATCTTGTTGGTAGCGACCATGAATCCTGTAGAAGAAAGATGACTTCTTTGGCGAATGAATTCGCGTCCTTTGTCGCCGCCTATGCAAGGAAACTCGCGACCGCGACTTCTGAAAGTAGATAAAAGACAACGACTATATTTTCCTGGTGAACTAATAAGAAGCTGCCACGTGGACTAGCCGTTAGACATAAACAGGGTTTCCCTTGAAGAATTTGGATTTAGCGACCGCGAATAACAGTAGTGACCGTGATTTCGTCTTGACAAGCATTTAATGCAAAATCTGTCAAGCATGTCTCAAAGATTTGATGAGCTATGATCTGCAACATCTCTTTGGTGAAGTTTGGCTATAAATACTCCACCAAACAGCCATGAAGAAAGTTGCTAAGGAATTTATTACAAGTGATTAAAGCTCTCAATCTTTGCTACTCATTTTCTTCATCTTCTTAATGAAATTGTGATTATTAGGTGTGATCATTAAACACCAAGTTTTGAAGTTTTGTGTTAGCCTGTAAAAACACTTCTAGAAAGGTTTAAGTGTGAGCCTAGTGAAACACTTGAGTGAGGTTTTGTGTTAGCCTAGAAAACACATTGTTATAAGGTTTTGTGTTAGCCTAGAAAATACATTGTTGTAAGGTTGTGTGTTAGCCATCAAAACACAAGTTGTATAAGTTGGGTGTGAGCTTGAAAACACCATTGAGATAGTAAAATACCCAATTGATTAATTGGGGAGTGGACGTAGGGTTACTTATACCCGAACCACTATAAATTGATTGTCTTTCTTCTACTATTTCCTCTCCTTTTATCTTTGTTCTTGAAATTTTTATTCACCAATTCAACCCCCCTTCTTGGTGTCTAGGGGCAACAAGTGGTATCAGAGCCAGGTTTTCACAAATCAAACCTTTATTGGGTGAAACAAGATCATGGCATAAGAAGTAAACCACTCATAGCTAAGGCTATATTTTGATGGAACAGACTATACTCATTGGAAATATAGGATGGAAATCTACTTAGACACAGATGTGGTGGACCTCTGGGATGAGGTAATCAAGGAATGGAAGCCTCCTACAAGAGTTGTGGATGGCAATGAAGAACTAATCCCAAGGGATGAATGGGTTGAAGCTCATCGAAAATCAAATGGCAGGAACAATAGAGCAATGGTCATTCTCCTAAGCTCACTTTCGAAAAAAGAGATTGGGAGAGTGCAACATTGTCAAATTGCACATGCCATATGGAAGACCTTAGAGAACTATCATGAAGGTACAACCTTCATCAAGTCAAGCCGTTTGGAGGTGTATGTCACCGAATGGGAACTCTTCATGATGAAG
>CATIWR010045914.1:0-11443 GCA_949677035.1 Omphalea diandra
AATGACTTCTCCTTTAAGAGAGTCATTCTCCTTTCTAAGTGAGGCTAAGGAAGAAGATGATGTAGATAATTTTTCAACAGATTTCTTGAGTTCTTCATTAGAAGTCCTCAATTCATTTACAAGCTCATTTAGAGACTTGTACTCATCTTCTAGTTTGGAGCACTTCTTCCTATACGTTTTAACTTGTGACTTATACTTGTCACACCTCACAGTTAGAGCTTCTAAAAGCTCTTCATCTATATCATCTACCTTATAATCAAATTTGGAGTGGAAAAATGTACTTACCTCTTGTGAAGAGACCCTTAGTGCCATGAAGTATATGTTGGCCTCCTCTTCTTCTTCCTCATCTTCACTTGAGTCAACATCCCAAGTGGCAGAGAAGTTTTTCTTCTTTTCTTTATCCCATCTCTTATTTTTCTTTACCTTCGAACATTCATGCTTCATGTGCCTTTGTTTGCCACATTCATAGCATGTGACATTATTTGTTCTTTCTTTTAGACTTTGGGCAGATTTCTTGAATACTCTTCTTTCTTTTCTTCTCCTTATCAACTCCTTGGTTCTCCTTAAGAGCATGGCTAGCTCTTCTCCTTCTTTATCACTATCCTCTTCACTTGAGGAGATGTCTACTTCTTTTTCTCTTGTTAAAGCTTTGAGACCTATGGTTCTCTTTTTTAGTTTTTCACCTTGGCCCCTTAGCTTCTTCATTTGCTCATCTTTTTGAATAACCAATTCATGAGTCAAGAGATTGCCAATGAGCACATCGGTTGGGACCTTTCCAATCTTCGGATTGGACTCTTGAATACTACACACCCTAGCCCCAAATTTGTCAAGTGGAAGAGTTTTAAGGATTTTGGTGTTTACCTCATAATTTATAGGTGCTCTTCCACACTTCTTCATATTGGTGACAATGGACAAGAGTTGGTTGGTCATTTCCGTGATGTTCTCGTTATCCTTCATCGTGAAGAGTTCCCATTTAGTGGCATACATCTCCAAACGGCTTAGCTTCACTAGAGTTGTGCCTTCATGATAATTCTCTAGAGTCTTCCATATGGCATGTGCAGTTTGACAATGTTGCACTCTCCCAATCTCTTCTTTAGAAAGTGAGCTTAGGAGAATGACTATTACCCTCTTGTTCCTGCCATTTGACTTCTGGTGAGCTTCAACCTATACATCCCTTGGGATTAATTCTTCATTGTCATCCACAACTTTAGTAAGAGGCTTCCATTCCTTGATTACCACATCCCAAAGGTCCACCACATCTATATCAAGATAGATCTCCATCCTATACTTTCAATGAGCATAGTCGGTTCCATCAAAATATGGCCTTAGGTGTGAGTAGATTGCTTCTTGTGCCATGATCTTGTTTCACCCAATGAAGGTTTGATTTTTGAAAACCTTGCTCTGGTACCACTTGTTGTCCCTTGGCACCAAAAATGGGGGTTGAATTAGTGTATAAAAATTTCAAAGACAAAGAGGAGGGGAAGAAGAATGAGCAGAATGGAGATAATGATTTATAGTGGTTCGAGTATAATCAACCCTACGTCCACTCCCTAATTTACCAATTGGGTATTTCACTATCTCAAGGTGTTTTCAGGCTCACACCCAACTTGTACAACTTGTATTTTTATGACTCATACACAACATTACAACAATGTGTTTTTAGGCTAACACACGACCCCACTCAAGTGTTTCACTAGGCTCATACTTAAACCTTTCTTGAAGTGTTTTTACAGGCTAACACTACAACCTTACAACTTGGTGTTTAATGCTCACACCTAACACTTACAATTTCATAAAGAAAATTGAAGAAAATGAGTGGCAAAGATTAAAAGCTTTAATTACTTGTAATAAATTTCTTAGCAACCTTATTCATGGCTGTTTGGTGGAGTATTTATACCTAAACTTCACCAAAGAGATGTTGCAGAACATAGCTCACAAAATCTTTGAGACATGTTTGACAGATTCTACATTAAATGCTTGACCGTCTCAATTCGCAATCACTATTACTCATTAGTGATCTCAAAATCCAAATTTCTGAAGGAAAATCCCATTTGTGTCTAACGGCTAGTCCACATGGCAGCTTTTGATTAGTTCTCTAGGAAAATATAGTCGTTGCCTTTCACCTGCTTTCATAAGTCGCGGTTGCAGTAATTCTTGTACAGGTCGCGATAGAAGGATGCGAATTCGTCTATCGAAGATGGTCATCTTCTTCTTTATGATTCGCGATTGTTACCAACAAGATGCCTCCCCAAAATTTGACTTCCAACGGTCTGTTGAGACACTTGTCATGCTGTGACTATGGATTTGCTTCCCTTTTAAGTCACTTCGAAATTCGCAGTCACGACTAGGGCATGACACACTCTGCAATTTCATCTGTCAATTTTGGACTCATTCATTTGGATGAATCGCGGCTACGAATAGCTTTGCGATTTTGCCTGTATGCTTTATAGCAATGCTTCTTCATAGATAGTGGTCACGAATCCAAAGTAGCGGTCGCGATTTAGAAGTCACTTTTCATACTTGAAGATTTTTGAGCTACATCCAACTTCCAACTTAGATAAAAACTAAAGGCTGCAAAATAACACTAATTTGAAATATTAGACATGATCAATTTCCTTTGTCAAGATCAAAAGAGGTCAAAGACTTGGGTTAACTACCCTAGTCCAACATTATCCCTAGTGACTACTTTGCCATTACCTTCTTTCTCAACTAGCTTCCTTCATTCATTTGTTGTCATTTTCCCTAGTGTCGTTTGCATTCTCTCACCTTTTCTTTTATTCATTCTCTTTTTATGCCCTAATTTTTGCCAAAATTGCCCTCTTAGGTTTTTGACTTAATGGGATTATTTATTTTTTCTTTCTCTTTTTTTCTTTTTTTCTTTTTGTGCCTAATTTTTACCTACGTTGCCCTCTTAGATTTTCAAATTAGTGGGCTAATTTATTTTTCTCACTTTCCTCACATGAGGTACTTCTTCAAGTAATCCAAGTTCACCGGCTTAGAGAACTTATTACATCCATGTTTCATAGCTTGATGACGCCATTTGAATACATTTGTTTGACCACATAGGAACCATTTCAATTTGATTTGAACTTTTCCCTAAGATCTTAAGCTTATGGTAACATTACCTTCAGTATTAAGTTACTAACCTTTATTTTGCTCATCTTAATAGTTTTGTTAAAGGAGTGCACCATCCTTGCCTGCTATAACTATATGATAAAAGGGCTTTTAACCTCTTCTCATCCAATAAGGCTAGCTGATCATATCTACTTGTAACTCACTGATATTCTAGGATATTTGTCTCAACCAACACTTGAAAAAATCTCATCTTTATTCACAATGACAGCACTACCTCAATTCCTTACACTAAAGATTATGACATCATTACTATTGATGTTTTGGCAGTGGTTTGGCATCCCCATAACACAAAGGGTAGCTTTTCCAACCAATCCTTATAGGTCTCCATCATCTTAGCTAGGATATTCTTAACATTCTTATTTGTCACCTCGACTATGTTGTTCATTTGTGGTCTATAAGGCAAGGACTTATAGTGGACCACCCTATGCTTTTCCAAAATTATTTGAACCTCAACCTAAAAATATACATATTTATCTATCACAATATGATATGGCATGCCATAACAACATATGATGTTCTTCTCTATGAAATTGGCCATTTTCTTTTCCTTTAGTTTGTTTAAAGGATTCAGCCTCTACCCATTTTGAAAAGTAGTCGACTGCTACTATTATATACTTGTGCTCTGTTGAGAAGGTGGTTTAATTTCTCTAATCACATTAATGCCCTATGCTGTAAACAACCAAGTTAAGGTTAAGTTTTACAATTCTATTAGTGGTAGGTAGCTAAGACTACTATGAACTTGACATTTGTGAAAACTCTTAGCAGTTCTAATGTAATCTTACTCCATAGTTGTCCAGTAATATCTCATTCTTAAGATTTTCCAAGCTAAGTAGTATGCTATTCTCATGTGCCACTCTTAAAGTACCTTTACACATCATAGTACCATGAGTGATTTTGTACTAGCATCTGCATCATCCTTTCCTAGCATAACACAATAGTTTGGATTTGAGGGTGATCAAGGGTTTCATCAAAATTTTGTTTGGTCCATTCCATATAGCAACCAAGGGAGCCATGACATCTGCCATCATGTTCTCTTTTCGTAGGAGGTGGTGAAAGAGAATAAATAAAAAATTTTGGCCCAACATCTTCAAATACCTAAATATAGCTTTAATCATTCCTCATTTAACTCCCATTCATTAGTTATTTGAGTAATGACTAGCAAAGAGTCTCCAAATACTTCTACTATTCTCACCTTCATTTGGACTAGTGATTCTAACCCAAAAGCACATGTTTTATACTCCACCATGTTGTTGGTGACCCTAAAGTCTAGCTTCTTAGCCATAGGGAACATCTCTCCTTTAAGTACAACTAAAATTACTCATATACTTGCCCCTTTCTTTTTTATTGCTCCATCGAAGTATACCTTTCTTTTTTATTGCTCCATCGAAGTATATCCTCCATCCTTGAGGTTCTATTACTCATAGGCCTTCATTCAGAAACTGAGGAGTTTCTTGTTCTTCTGCTAGTGGTTGATGCATTAAATATTTTGTGACTACTCGACCTTTGATCATTTTCTTTGTTACATACTTGATATTAAACTCTATCAAGAGTATCAACCACTTTGCAGTTCTCTGGTTAGAGATAAGGCCTCATACAAATATATAATTAGATCTAATTTTAAGATAACTTCTACTAAAAAGTAGTGGAAATAATATTATAACTTCTATATAATGCAAACCATAACCAAACATGTCTTCTCCTTTTAGTTGTACGTCTCTTCATATAGGAGCAACTTCTTATAGAGGTAATACACAACATGTTCATTCCTTTCACCATCTTCTTATGTCAACATTGCCCCTATGGATCTCTCTTTAAGTATCAAGTACCAAGTTAATGGCTTGCCTAGTTTTGACAGCTTTAGCATTGGTAAGTTAGACAAATAGTCCTTTATCCATTTAAAGCTTTTTAGCATCACTCATTCTACATGTTGGCTAGTCTTTTCTTAACAACTTAAAGATTGGCTCACACATTAGAGTAAGTCTAGCTATGAACCTATTTATGTACTGAGGTGCCTTAAGAACCCTCAAACTTCATTTTTTTGTCTTTAGTGTAGACATATCTTAAATGACCTTTACTTGTCTAGGTCTGCTTCAATTCCCTTCTCGTTCACCATATGTCCCAATAATTTACCGAAGGTAAATCCAATCAAGCACTTCTTTACATGGAGCATAAGGTTATATCGATATACTCTTTGTATGAACTTCTTTGAGGCCTCAAAGTGTCCTTCCTAAGTCTTTGATTTTACCATTATCATTTATGTGGACCTCTACTGCTTTATATATCAAGTCATGAAATAATGCAATTGCCATTCGTTAATAGGTTACTCTGACATTTTTTAACCTAATGACATTACTTAATAATTGTATGTGCCCTATTTGATAATGAAAGTAATCTTTACTTTATTTGTAATTGTTATGAGGATCTGGTTGTATTTAGAAAAGCCATCCATGATTTAGTACATGATGTAAGTCATTATGCTATCCACTGAGACATTAATGTAAGGTAAAAGGAAAGTTATCCTTAAGGCATGCCTTATTCATATCTAGGTAATCCACATACATCTTGACCCGTTCATCTTTCTTAGGTACTGGCATTATGTTGGCCAACCATTCAGAGTAGTCAACCACCTCTAAGAACTTGGCATTCAACTATTTTGCCACTTTCTCCTTCACTAACTATGCCCATTATGGTCTCATTCGCCTAAATTTCTATTTCATTAGTTTCATGTGCTAGCATGTAGGAATTTTATGCTCAACTATTCATCGATTAACTGTTGGCATATCCTTATAAGTCCATGCAAAAACCCTATGATATTTCCTCAACATCTGTTCGAATTTCCTTCATTGTTCTAGCGTGATGTCACTATAATTACTAAGGTTTTTGGATTTTTCTATGAGCCAAGATTAAATGCAGTGGTATGCATATAATTAATATTAAATATGCATATGTGCCAATAGGAAAAACATCACCCAAGTAAGCAAACTCATCACTTCATTACCTTAAACTTTGAAATGAATACATGATTGTCCTCAAATAGGCTAGAGATAAGAATATAAAAAATATCAAGGATAGGGGAATCTTTAATAACTGCAACTAGGGTCTCTTCATTGTCAGGCTTATTTTGACTCCTCTTTTCTTCACCTACTTCTTCATTAACCACTTAAAGGGTGGTCTTTGATGCATCAATCAACTACTTGAAATTAGCCTCATTTTCTTTTCCAATACTAGCCATAGCTTTCACAACTTCATTAAATTATTGCTTCATCTAATTAGTACCTAACTCAATTTTTAAGATGCTTTCCCACAATGCCATTCCATTTTGCTAAATATGTTCAACCTTTGATGATTGTCTCGATACCTCTTTACTCTTCACTCTTCACATTCTTAATAGAGTTCACAATCATGTTTTTAATTCTACTAAATTGATCCCCATATACTTTCCTTTAGCGTAGTTTTTATAACCACTTTGTCCCATTTTAGATCCTCATAAGGCAAAACTAGTTTAACACATTTTTTCTTGACTGGCTCACTTGTCTCCCATGTTTCTTGATCTAACATGTACTACTGAAACACCCTATCCTATTCTTCATTAAGAATCCTCTTATTGTCTTTCCATGGCCAAATAGTCTATGAGTTGATGATAGGTGTGTGAAGCATATAAAAACCTTAAATTGCAAGTGCAAACGTCATAAGTAATAAAGTGTACTTATGAGTATGATTATTGCTCCCATGAGGATCGAGTTTAAATACTAAGTATCTTGTATCTCATATTATCTAGGGCACCAAAGTGAATTGAAATTATAAAGATGTAAATAAGATTAAACAATTATAATTAATGAAACCAACTAATAGAGAAAGGGTGGCTAGGGGTTCAACTTCACTTGGTGGTTTCTAAAGGATTCCTAATCTTCATACAATTGGATCATTCTTTAAGTGCTACTATTAAGTCACTAAGGTGATTAATCAATCTCTCCCTAAATATCAACCAAAATACAAAAACATGTTAAGCTAGTAGTCTCTCAACACAAAAGCTAAACATCATGCAATCATCTTACTAAATAAGACATCAAAGATAATAATTCTGTATTAAGGTTTCTCAACACATAACAATATAAGTGAATTATTGAAGGGTCCATTTGATGGAATGCATCTATCAATAGTCGATTCACTGAACTAACTAGTATCAATGGCTAGTCAATCAAAAATAATAAACATTCAATAATCACTAACACTTAAAATGAATAAAACTAAAAGATTTATATTAAGAACATCTAATATAGTCACATAAGTTCCATTTAAAACCTTGGCCTCTAAAGTTTTAGTTCATGATAAAGAAAAAAGAAGAACATAAAATAATCAAATCAATTGCAAAGGTAGCCATAAACTCCTTAAATCGTGTTGATTGGATGCACCTTCTTCCGCCAAATTATTTTCCTTTTCTCCTTGAATTGCTTCTCTCTCAAGATAACTCTCTTTTCTTAAGCTTTGATTTGTCACTCTATGCCTTAATTCTTCATGATTTTTGTCCTTAAATAATGCCCATTAGGTATTTCAAAGTAGGAAGCTTCAAATTTTTTAAAAGGAAACCTTAAAAGATAATAAAGAAATCTCAATTTTGGGTTTTGGAAAAGCATAGCTATGTGCATGACCGTGCCAATATGTGATTGGTTTGTAATAAATGGGGCACAAACATATGTCTTAGTAGTGTCTTGATTTAAAATCTACATCCTTTTAGCACACGACCATGTGCATGGTCATGCCTTAATGCAATCCTTTTGACCTATTCTCTATCGAAGGAATGCACAATAATGTCTTAGGATACTTGATCATGCATCATCTCGATACTTCTTGGCTCCTCATATGGCACAACCATACGCATGGTCGTGTCTTTCCTCTTTTCTTTCCTTTGTTCTTCTTTCTTTAATCCTTTTCTTATATATAAAAAAACTCTTTATAAGGTTCAATCGAAAATAAAAATTAAGCATTAGTTCATGAATCTAAAGGGAAATAACCTATCAAATATACACATTATGATATTAAACATGGGCCATACAAAAATGCAAAGGATCATCCCTTTTTTCTTCCTTAGCCTTCACAACCTCATTGCCTTTTCTTCTTTTCTTGCCCTAGTGGCCTTCTTCTTCTTCTTCGGACAAGTCTTGATAATTCCAATATCTAGACTCCACATCTAAGACCTGTGTTTTGGTGAATGTCTTCACTAGATCATCAAGTGACTTAGTTTGCACCTTTTCTTCTTCTATTTCCTTAATCACTACTCCTTATTTTATAAAGAAATCTATCAATGGCCCTTAGAGATCACCACTCACCACCTTTTCATGGTATGCACAAAGCCTAAATCAATTTTAGAAGTCTAAGTGAGGATCCATAAAAGTTTTAATACACTCATTGAGTTCTTGCCTGGTCTTTGTCTTCAAACAAATTCATACCCTTCATGATGCTTGCCACTTTTAGGTCCATCTAATTATTTATGACTCTAGCAACTTGAAAACCACTAAGGAATTGATATGCTTAAAATAGATGCCACATTTTCCACTTACACACAAATAGTAACTATCTCCCCCCCTCATACAAAATTTTCATCATTTAGTGTAAAGTATATAACACTCCTCCTAAAGGATGGTACCATGAAATTCCCAACAATAATAAAAATTTTATTGGTATATCAAACATAATGAACTCCATCATAGCCTCTATAATTCCTATTTTCATAATGGTCTTAAATTATCTAGTAGTTGGCTTACCATCATCATAGGCCCGAATAATATTATCATATACCTTTAAATCTGTCATAGACATCCCAAATTTAATAGTAGCTTCAAGCAGCTTATGTTAACCCTTGACCCATCATCTATCATTACACAAGGTGTACACCTCCACTTTTCCTTGATTTTAATAAATAAAGCCATATTATGATCCTTTCCCTCAACAAGTAGATCCTCATAAAAAAAGTTATATTCTATTTATTTGTGTTAGCTACCACGTCTCCCACTTTTACACAAATGGTAACTATCTATCCCTTATATAGAAATTTCACCTTTCAGTGTAGAGCATACGACACACCTCCTAAAGAAAAATAAACTGGACAATGCTTTCACCATGGCCTTCTTATGTTCCTTCGATGTGATCAATAATTCCCACATGTTAATCTAAGTAGGGACTCTCTTTAATTGCCTCGAGATGGGGTTCTCTTCCTCCTTGTCCTTTACTAAGGGACTCTTTACTTCCTTCTCTTCTCTCGATTCTTCTCAATCTGGGTTGATTAAGGACTCTTTGCATTTTTACTTATAGTGACATGGTTAACCTACTTCCTCTCATTCTCCTCATCACTTTCTTCCCATATATTAACAATCTTTTTCCTTTTGATCTCTTTATTTTCCTCATCTAAACTCTTCTAATAGTTATATAAGTAACAACTATAACCTTCATATAAGTCACCTCCTCAAAAGTAGCCATAACAACTTCTTCAAAAATCTTAGAATCTATTATAAATGTCCCTTGGTTTGGTGGTGGGACATTATGATAATTACAGAGAGAATTCGTTCTAATGCTCTGCCTCTCAAAATTTGGCAAAATAATCATTTTTTATTCAATAAGGTATTGAATCTCATGCCTCAGCCTAAAGTTCTCATCTGTGTTATGCCTAGCTCATTGGTGACGAGCATATTAGGCATTTGTATTATACCCATTTGTAAAGAATTCAAAGGCATCCTTAGTGCAAGGGGCTTCAACACTTCCTTCTTTTGCAATCTCTTAAATGCCTTAGATAGAGACATATCAAAGTTTATAAACTACCTTGTGTGTCGTACCATATTTACATCCACTATCTTATTCCTTTCTCTTTATGCTTAGGGTAGTGGCTCTTTCTTCTAGAGTGTTATTTCTTTAACTCCACCTCTGACTCCTTAGCTTGTAAGCTAGTTTTCAATTCGTTTGATCCTGGTGCCAAAGCTAGTCGAACTCCTTTAACAATCATTCTAACTTGTTCTCTCTCAGTAGGTCGTGTTGTTGCCTTAGAGGCCATATTCTTTTATCTTAAATAATCATTGAAGCTTTCTTTAGTTTTCTACCTTAATGATTTTAGATCTTAGAGGGTGACTTCTAGTTTTGAGTTGCATGCATAGTGTTTATTAAAAGCCTTTGTCAATTATTTCTAATCCTTCTTGATCATATTGCATTGGTTAAAGTACTAGGTTTTTTGTAATCCCTTTGGTGACAACTCAAAAAGATTGAAAACTGAATAATTGGGACATCAAATGCCTTCATTATAAGCACATACAAATGGATATGGTTCTTAGCATTTTGGATCCTTATGAACTTAGGGGGTCAAGCATCCTGAATTTAGAGAGAAGCCTTTCATGCTTGTGAGCTAGCAATTCTTTAATGTTAGTCCCCTATTTTAGGCCTTTTGCTACTAATGTCTTTGGATCTTTTTCAAATGTTTAAAGAAACCATCAAATCGAACATTCTGTTTTTCACTTTTAACATTCTCGTCGAGCAATACTACTATACTAGCAATTCTTTAATGTTAGTCCCCTATTTTAGGCCTTTTGCTACTAATGTCTTTGGATCTTTTTCAAATGTTTAAAGAAACCATTAAATCGAACATTTTGTTTTTCACTTTTAACATTCTCGTCGAGCTATACTACTATACTACTTGTTCTTTAGCTATTTTGTTCATGTGATACTCCTTCATCCTAAATAAATGATCATCAATTACTATAGGAGGAGGAGTCTCCATGGATGCTTTCCCCATATTAGTTCTAGTAGTAGAGGTTTCTCCTTTCTTCAAGATCTCATTGAGACACTTACTTACATCCTCAGTTACCCTTTCATCCATCTTTCAACTAAACTCTATCTTTATTGTAACATCCCTATCCCTATTCATTGGCATTATCACATGAACATATGCATTAGATAAATAATCATTTAGACATGTGAATTGTAAAAACACAATAATGACAATGGCACCGTTGCATTTGGGATACTCGAACATAAATGCAATGTTTGCATAGTTATATGAAAAATTATTGCATGTTGTGTGCTTATTATAGCATCATAAATAATGGTGTTTTAGAGCTCATCTAAAAGTATAAAGAGCTTCTAGAAATTAGAGAATGGACGAAGGTGAAGAAGGAGTGAAGAAGAGGGACTAAAAGCAAATCTTTTAACTTTCAACCAATAGGAAATCAGCCCCAATTTTTTGACTTATTTAAGATAAGAATACAGACCATTAGGGTCAGATTTTGAGAAAAAAATGCGGGTTATACCAGAAACAAAGAGAGAGAAA
>CATIWR010045928.1:0-50965 GCA_949677035.1 Omphalea diandra
AAGGAAAATATGTATAAATACTAGGTACACTTGCATGAATCATGCCATAACTGCATACCAAGTATTCATAATCATTTTGATATACTTATACCCATGTATGTATCAAATGTTAGGATCTCAATACTTTGAAGAAGCCCTACCATAAAGGTTGGTCACGACAAAAGGTGAGTATAAATAATAATTGAATTCAATGGGTGTATGTGATAATTGTGTGATATGATTATACTCTATTACATGTATATATGATTGAATTGTTACATGTTACATGGGAATAATATGATTATGTTCTATTACATGTCTATATGATTGAATTGTTACATGGGAATACAGACCAAGTGAGAATCAAATGCTATTAACGATTACTTGGCATATCATTTGTGAATAAGCACTTGCATATGGAAGTAAAAGGGGCATTGTGACCAACTTAGCAAACACTTGCAAATTACAGGAAGATGGACCAATAGGTCCTAAATCATATGTTACATGAATCACATGAATATCCCTGGAGTAATGTTTGCATTGCTTGATCAAGCCAAAAACAAAGCTATTGCATTTGCACTTGCATAGTCAATTGTTATACTTGCAATGTATCTTGATGATATTTGATTATAGATTATGCCATGAGAATTTGATTATTGTTTTTATTCACTGAGTCGCAAGTAACTAAATCGTAATTATTTTTTAGATACTAAAGCATAGACTTTGGACACTTTGGTACATAAAGTTTTGCATAGTGACACATGGAACACGGGCCATTGGCTGAATTCCAACTCTTTCTCTCCTTGCGTCATGTACATATATTTGATAGGAACTAGTGATGGTCACTAGTCTTGACATTAGTTAACACATGTGTACATTAAATACATATGGGATTATATATGTATGGTGAATAAACCTTAATGTGTATGCATTTCTGAACATGAAATGCCATGATTTGCAACTAAAGATGATAGTTATAGTTGGTGGTATCAGAGGGTTCAAGTACACGCGGGGCAAACATGCAAATCCCGGTGTGTATGATATCGTAGGGCCGACGGGCAAATCCCAGATGTTGAGTGCTCTGACAGGTACCAGTTGTAGCCACGTTGTGACGTTACAATTTATGGTATCAAAGCTGATTTACAAATGAGAACAATGGATGTCACAATTATTGGTTTGGCAAATGAATTTAGATGTTACAGTTTTAGTATCAGAGAGGGCTCAAGCATAGATGGGGCAGACGTGCAAATCTCGGTGTGTATGACATCACGGGGCCGATGGGTAAATCTTGGATGTTAAGTGCTCTGATAGGTACCAGTTGTAGCCACGTTGTAACATTACAATTTGTGGTATCAAAGTTGATTTACAAATGAGAATAATGGATGTCACAACTATTGGTTTGACAAATGGATTTAGTTGTTACAGCTTTGGTATCAAAAATGGCTCAAACATACATAGGGTATACGTGCAAATCCCAGTGTGTATGACATCACGGGGTCGACAGGCAAATCTCATATGTTGAGTGCCCTGATAGGTACCAATTGTAGCATTACAGATTATGGAAAAAAAAACTGGTATTAGAGCAAATATGAATATGGTTGTTACAGTTATTGGTATCAGAGCATATATGAATACGACCGTCATAATAGATGTTTTCCTTAAAATTAGGGTATTCATACTCAAACTCACATCATTCTAATATCCTCATATATTATTGTGTGTAAAACCCTTATAAATGCAAAAAACACTTTAGGTAACATAATGAAAAGTATAAATAATTTCCATGAGGATTGATTCACACAAGTACCAATAAGGACTCAATTTTCCTTTCATCTAGCAAAGAAATTAGGATGAACTAAATAATCTAAAATTTGAAATTATAAATTAATTTAACAAAATAGAAATTAAATATAAAGAAACTCTTATGCAAATTGTATATAGGGAATTTGGGTACACCACAATACTATTCCAAAATTATACTAAAATTTTTATTTCAAAGGTGAATTGGTTTTGCTTGAAGATGGATTTTTCCAATTTACTTAACAATCTCTCTTGAGAACAGTTAAGTGTACTATTATTAAAGTTATGTCTAATCTCGTGGTCATAAAATTTAATAATAATATTTTAATATCCTTGAATAATTTGTTGTTATCTTTATAAGTCAAGCCTACATTCGTGGTCTCAAGCTTATAGTTTAACATGTTAGGAATCGCTCTAGACTTCCACTCTTACTTCATGATCTATAGTCTTAAGCCCTACACATATGTGGTCATTCACATACATAAGCCAATTGAGCACAAACACATTAAATGAAGATAAACGTATTATTCCCTTAATACCCTATAAGGTGGTTGAATAGGGCAATGATAAGTAATAAAAATTAAAACTAAATGCAAAAATAGATGAAAAATCAAGACATAATATTTATAGGGATTTGACATAACTAGCTTATGTTCATTCCTCTAGTATTTCCACTAGAGCCTTTACTATCTTTGATAGATTAAGGTGTTATAAACAACCTTTACAAAGGTAAGTTTTCAGTCACTACCAAGCCTTTACAAGTGACAAATTTTTAGGCTCTATTAACTTCTTACAAATAATTCACAAATACTTTTATCCTTAGCCCAAAGTAGTTTCCTGGTACTACCTTAAACCTTTCACAAGATATAATATTAATGGTTTTCCAACCTAAGGCTTTCTCAAACAAAATACATCAGTTTAAGGAGGAAAACTTTTTCACTCGAACAATAAAGATGCTTTAAATATTCTGGCATGGTACGTTTGATGAGGTTAAGATTGTGATGAGAATTTCTTAAAATCTTATTCTTCAAAATCTATTTTGGATATAAGTCTTGCAAGCTTTTAATAATGAGCTTCTCTTATTTGCTAGATCACTATTTTTTTACCTTTTTGATTAAGAATAGCTTTTACAATAAAATACTCACTTAATGGAATAGTTATTTGTTTATTTTGTTGAGAGCAGGTACTTTTATATCATGAATAAAGAACTAGCCATTGCAAAAAGAAATATCACTTCACATTACAGCTGTAAACTATCAATGCTCTCTAAGTTATTTCCATACCAGTTGCTAAGGCATTAACCATCATTAATTTCATGCAAATGGGTGGTTGTTAAATGAAATACACCTTCAATGATCATTGGCTTTATCGAAATAACTGTTGGGAGTAGTTGTTAGAGAGAAATTGATTTAAGGCTCCTCATTTAACTTTTATATTTGTTTTACACACTTTTTCTTCAATGAGCATTTGATAAAAATAATGGTCGATATCTTTAAACCTTAATGCCCATTGGAGGAAGATCAATGCCTATTGTTAATTCTAAGAGATTGTGAACTTGGTTCTCTATTTTACATTAACTACAAAAATACTTCAACAGTTATTATAGGTTTTGCAATGCCTATTGATAGCACCTTCAGCTCCTATTGAAATATAAATGTCCCTCATTGAGGGGTCTATAGCACATAGTTCAAACTATAGCTTTGTTCCAATACCTGTTGGTGAACTTCCAATGCCTATTTAACATGTATGATGCTTGTTAAGATATTGAGTATACCTTGTTAGGGGTCTAGAGGCTTTGGCATAGTCTACAGAGCTTTTTTAATGTCTGTTGCGAAGGACGAATGCCTGTTTCGTGATTGAGAGAGTTTTGCTCAATCTTAGGCACCTTGTCCAACACTTGTTGTGAAAATACAATCTCTATTGTGAAGGGCAAGATCAATGCCTGCTCAATCTTCTCCCTCTCTTCTTCTTCTTCTTCCTCTTCCTTTCTTTCTTCTTCCTTTGCTCTCTCTTTGTTTATGGTATAACCCACATTTTTCC
Source organism: Omphalea diandra (assembly GCA_949677035.1). Classification (NCBI taxonomy): domain Eukaryota; kingdom Viridiplantae; phylum Streptophyta; class Magnoliopsida; order Malpighiales; family Euphorbiaceae; genus Omphalea; species Omphalea diandra. The sequence goes on from CATIWR010045928.1 coordinate 3,820, forward strand.
CTCAAAATCTGACCATAATGGTCCATATTCTCATCTTAAATAAATCAAAAGATTTGGACTAGTTTCCTATTGGTTGAAAGTTAAAAGTTTTGCTTTTAGTCCCTCTTCTCTTCTTCATTCATTAAGCACTTCGATCCCTCTCCTAATTCCTAGATACTCCTTATACTTTTAATTAAGCTCTAAGACCGCATTATTTATGATACTATAACATGCACACAACATAAAACAATTTGCCATACAACTATACAAACACTACATATATGTTCAAGTGTCCCCAAATGCAATGGTGCTTCTAAATGATTATTTATCTATTGCATATACTCATGTGATAATGCCAATAAATGTGGCTAGGGATGTTACAACTAACTTAGCCTTGTTCTTAGTTATAGCCCTAAGCTTATCAAGCTTGTTTCTCAATATCCAATTAGTTATAATAATGATGTGGCAATTGGGTCTTGGAACCAAGGTTTAAACCTCATTCCTTGAAACTGATTAAGCTATTCTTACATAACAAGAAGCCAATGCTCATACTTGATTGCTTAATCTATGGTTTTAAGTATAACAAGATAAATAAATGCAAGATTGTTGTATGTATTTCCAAGGGATGATCTAGTTAACACCCCTTTTTGATATATCACTAAGGATGAGGTCTTTGCGATGATCCTTTTTATATATCTAATCATTATCCAAATTTTTGACCACTGTCTTACACTTGGAGATGTGGGGTGTCTCATTTATATGATCATCTTCCTTATGATTTTTTTCCATCTCATTTGTTTTATCTCTAATGTTGAGCTCATTTATAGGACCTACAAGATTATTAATATCTTCTTATTTTCTAAGAGAAGTTTGGTGAGATTCATAAAAAAAGTAACATGCATTGACTCTTCAATAATAAAAGTTCTCTTATTGAAGACATTATATCTTCTACTATAGGTAAAGTAACCCAAGAAATATTATTTATCAAAATATGCATGAGTTTTAGCTCTAAAATAAGTATACATAAAATTTTTTTTAGAGTGTGCATTTTTTTTTTTTTTTGCAACATACTTAGGTGCATATTCTTTAGGAGTATAACCATAAGATGTATGGCCTTTAAAGGGTTGGATATGTCTTTTTATTATAACTTTTCCTTGAGGTAAGTGCACATTATTATGTTTATGTCAAGGCATGTTATGATAATGTCTTATGCATGTCATGGATTGTTCCTTTACACTTTTGGCTTGTAAGATCAGTAATGTATGCATAGGTTACCTTTGAAGTTGCAAATCTCATATGAATGTGTGAGGTTTGGTGAGAACTCTACTTCATAGCATTAGTATTTGCCTTTTTAATGGCTATTGGCAATCCCGTCTTGGAGGACTAAGAATCCTAATTAGCTTGGCTTTCATAAATGTAGTTTGTGAAGTAGAAGGAATAGAGGACAAGGATGCATTAAATCCAAAACCATATTTGATACAAGGACTCCTTTACACTTCTAGGATGGGATCTAATTATTCCTTTGCTTTTGAGAATTTTAAAATATTCTCTTTAAGACTATTATTTTTAATCTTTAAAGACTTAACCTCTTTAGGAGGGAATCAAGATTCCCAAGTGAATCTTTTAATGCTTTATTCTTCTTTTGATGACATAAGAAGAAAACTTCACGAAGTCATAACTTTCAGTGAGCTTAGTAATCAGATTATACAAATCTTCCCTATAGTTAGACTTCACTTTCACTTTTGGAGTCGCTTGAAGAGGGTTAATCATTATTTTCAATTGCTATGAAGCAATAGGTTTGTAGTCTCTTATTCATTATATGAACTCTTAATTTTTGATGCACTAGAATCACATTATATAGCTTTGAAGGCTTTTTTCTCCATCTTGGACTTGTGGTTCCTTGAGGGAAGCTAATGTTGTCTTTGTTTTATGCACTTTGATTTTAAATGACCTTTCTTATTGCACCTATTGTAAATTATTTAGTTTTTTTTAGCTGCTTTTCTTATATCCCTTCTTCATTTTCTCTTTCTCATTGGAGAAAACTTTTTCACTTAGTTAGTCATAAGTACTAATTGATCATTTTCACGAGAGTCATTATTTTCACTAGAAAAAGTTAGCGAAGAGGTATAAGGGGTTTCAGTGCATACCTTTTTGGCTTTAAGAACCATGTTTTTTTTTTTTGTTACCCTTTATCTTTAATTGGCTTATTAAGAGTAATCTCATAAACTAGTAGCTTGCCTATAAATTCATTTATAACGGGTGCCTCTAGCTTAGTAGCTTCCTCTATGACAATTCTTTTAGCTTCCTACTTCTTTTTAGGAAATGTTCTAAGGAGTTTGGCCACCATGTCTTTATTTGAGTAGACCTTTCATAAACCTTTTAATGTCCCTATAATGTCTATAAATCCATTGTACATCTTGGTTATGGACTCAATTTGTTGGTATGCAAATGTCTCATACTTATATGTGTGTATTTGAATCATCTTCTTCCTCACCTTATTAGTTCCTTCATGTTGGATTTGAAGAATCTCCCAAATATTTTTAGCTGATGTACATATATGTAGCTTGGCATACTGAGATTTATGAATTGCACAAAATAATACATACATAATTCTTTTCTTGTTAAGGTTAGCCTTCTTCTTCTTAATTGTTCATTCACATGTCCTTTTTAGTACAAAAACATCACTTATAATCTCAGTGAAAACTTCTCTTCCTTCTTCCACAATGTCAAATACCTATGGTTTCATTATCTTACTGTAAGCATTAGATTTTGGGTCTTAGGATGTAAGCTTAATGATGAAAATCATTTAATTTATTTCCCAATATGTAAGGGAAAAAGCCAAATGAAGAGAAATAAGACTTTGGGAGACCTTGAAAAAACCCAAAACCAAGCCTAGAATCAAGCCAAAGCCCAAAACAAAATCCAAGAACAATCCTATTTAGAGGGATGTACATCCCACTAAAATAAGGATGTACAACACACCCAAGACAAGGATGTACAACCCTACTTTAAACCCTAATACTTAAAACCTTCTAGAATTGGTTCCCTCTTTTTACCATAGAGTTGTACGACCCTAAAATATGGATGTGTAGCCCATTGTTGGTTGTACAGCCCACGCACAAACCCTAATTCCAATACATTCATTTCCTCCTTTGTGATTGGATGCATCCATAATGCAACAAGAACTATTTATGGTACTGTACACTCACCCAACACTTATAAATACCCCACGATTTTGAAGAGAATGGAGGCTTGGAAAACCTTAAGGTTACTCCGCAAAAATCACACCTCAAAGAACCCTAAACCCTGAAAACCCTAAAACCCCAACTCACCCAATCACTTCCAAGGTAAAATAAAGCATCAACTCTTCACTTTTGTGTATTCCCTAAGCATTTTGGAGGAAAACATCAAACTAGTGAGCCTCTGAAGGTATATAAACATAAAAGAGAATCTAAAACACCCACCATTCCCTCTTTTTTAGCTTTTTTTTCTCTTTTCTGTTTTCAAAAACCCAGGATTTTGGGGCTATGCAACCTTTGTATAGGTTATACAACCCATCAGTCTGGGCTATACAACCCTGGTTTCCTGGGCATAGCTCTATGAAACTCCTCTTCTACTCATCTAAATTTCTTTTATCAAAGGCATTCTTTTGTGTTTTTTAATCACTCTAGTGGAAGAACAGGGTAAGGTTAGATAGCTAAAGACCTTTATTCACTTCAAAATGGAGTCTTGATGGGTTTAGTAATGATTTGCATGGTTCTTTCTATCTTAATGCTCATGCTCTTTCATGTAGATTCAAGGATTATTTTTAGTTTTGTTTTTATCATTTTAGGGTAGTGATTAAGTGAGGAACTCAAGGTTCCAATGACCTTGAGAGTCCTCTTTTCATGGGTTTCATTTATGTTAGGAACATGTGAATAGTATTTGGGTCTTATCCATTCTCTTCATTTGCATACTAACCCCTACATCATGTTCAATAATGTTTTTGGATGCCAAGCTCTTTAAGAGCTACATAAGGGGAGGATTCATCAATTCAAGGACCCTTCCATGATGATGATGCCTTGGGACATTAAAAAATCCTCCAAAGTGCCTTGCGTTGCATGTTTACTTCTTTAATCGCTCATGATTTATGCATAATGATTTTGCTATACTATGATTTGTGATGATGGAAGGTGTTGCCATGGACTTTTAATGTGTAATAAAATACCTTGACTTTAGGAAATATGGTGAGATGACTACTATGGACTTTGCTTGCCTTTCTTTATTTGTTTTTTCATATTGATTCTTTACTAATTTGTTCCTTCGTTTGGGTGTAGGTGTGATTTCTCAGAATTAGACCATGAACTTGGTCTAAACCATAATCCTATATGGATTATAAGATTATATGTGTGAATGGATGATGACATATGCATGCCTACCTTATACCATGATGTGTGACCCCCCCTTCCCATCTTAAATGATAATGTGGATGATGGATGTATGCACAAAACTTTATGCCATGTCACATGATTCGTTTCCCCTTGAAGTTGATGACTTGATGAGCTTAAGTGAATCATGCTTAGACATATGTTTATGAGCTATAATTGGACTAATCAATAACTCGATTAAAATATTACAAGTGAACCAAAGATGTTCGAAGGTTGGATCTCAATATTCGAGCAATTTGGGGGTGCTTAACCTCTTTCATAAGCCGTACCTAATTTTTGAACTCAATTTTTAATGGGGTGAATATGAAATGAGCTTTCTAATTAACTTAGATTAGGTTCAAATTTTGCCTTCTCTAGATTTTTATCCCAACCAAGTTTGAGTGGCGACTCCATATTTCCTTAGGATGGTACTAATGTACTATCCCATTTTTGGTCCCCTAATGGCCACCATTTTGGACTAAGGGCTTTGAAATTGCAGAAGTCCTAAAAGGATCCCTCGATGGTCCAATCATATGCCATAACTTGGGGTTACTACCAATATAGAGGCCTTTATCCTCTTGATCCTTCGTTGATTGATAAAAGGATGAAGTCATAAGTAAGATTCCACTAGTTTGAGCACAGCCACAAAATTTTGAGGCACTCACACTTGCAATATCTCTATTTTGTTCTTCAATAACCATAGTCATAACCTTTGAAGAATGAAAGGTTTATGGATTAATTGTGATGCCTTTTAACTTGCCATTTGATCTTTACTCTTTGTACTTAAGCAAGAGTAAAAAGACATATTCTAATAGTACTTATTATCCTAAAATGCCTTAGAGAGGAGGGTTGAAGTGGCAAGATAAATCTTTTTTATAAAAAAAATAGATAGAGAGAATTAATCAATCATTAATACACTAATATTCATAGAGGTTTAACTTAAACCAAGCCTATGTCCTATTCTTTAGACTTCAATAGAGAGTTCCATTAAAAAAAAGGTTCAAGGTGCTATTAAATCCTTTATATAAGTGAATTTAACAAACACCACTTGAGCTTTCCAAGGTGGATTAATAAGGCACAACTTAAGAGCTTTTTCAAATAGTCTTCAGGTGTTATTCCATTCGTTTACTAAGATAGTTTGTAGGTACTATATTAAACCTTTCATAAGTATATGGTTTAAAAGTTATTCCCATCCTAAGAATATCCTTGCACAAAATTTATAAGAATTACTTAATTAAATACCCTTAACACTCAAACCCTTTACTTACAAGTGATAAATACAAACTTCTCAATATGTTTGAGAAAAGGGTTAACTTTGATGTTGCTATTGAAGCTTCGTTAATGTTCTTCTTTCTTTAAGGATTAGCTCTCATATGCACATGAAAAAAGTTTAGTTCAAATTAATGAACTTAAGTCACTTTTGAATGCTCTTTTAAGCTCTAAAATCTCAAGAAGATTGTCTCACAATCACTTATAACATGAATCATATATAGATTTTCAAATTCTCAGTATTTATATAATGGTTGGAATAAAAATTAGCTAATTCTTACATTATAAAAGTCATAAAACTATTAAGATAGTTGTTGGGAATCCTATCAATAGTTATTAGGGTGATCACAATGGTCGTTGAATAACCAAACACAATTAAGATTTTATGTTAATGTTCGTTGAGTGCTATAATGTCTACCTTGTCCACTATTCTTTAGATGATCCAATGCTCATTGGAGAATAATCCATGCTTGTTGTGATCTCTTCAACAGTTATTAACTTTAAACTTCATGCATAGCATCTTTAGGATCATCTAAAATGAATTCCTAATGGACATTATAGATTTTTAATGTCTCATTGTAATGATTACTATCACTAAGGTCTTTTCTCTAGTCATTAGAGTTTTATCAAGAATGAGCTTCAATGCTCTTTGTAGTTTTCTTGCAACCATTTGTTTCAATTCCACTCCTATTGGTGTATTCTTCCACCATCATTGGGACTTACAAAATAATTAACCAATTCTACTAAGATTTTCATGATAACATTGGTGATCTTCAATGCTTGTTGTATTCAATAGTAGTTGATGTGTTTATCCATCATTATTGAGACTTATAGAATACTTAACACATCTTTCTAACTTCTTTTAAGATTTATTCAACTAACAATGTTGATCTATACATTAGTGTACATTCAATGATCATTCGCATGGTATTTATGGTCATTGGCAGTGCTAAAGTTATTTGCTTAACTTAAGACTTGTCCAATTTTTGAGTTTTACTTAATGACATGTTGGGAAACCTTCCAATCTTTGCTTCAACTATTTTGAGATGCAAACAATATCAAAACTTTAAATTATTGTACAAAAGTTACATTATTTGACCCTTTGTTTATAATAATCAAACTAAGAATTAAAATTTATAAGGTTCAACCGAACACCTATAAAAAAATGAAAACTAATTAATAGTTATATATTCATATTATGGTACTGGGTTACAATCTAAATCCCTAAATTAAAAGTTTTAGCTATACATGTTTAAAAGAAGAGAAAAAAGATAAAAGCTATACGTGAATGGCATACATTTAGACAATATAAAGATTCAAACAAAAAGCAAAGTCTTCTTATCATTAGTCTATAAAATCGAAACAAAAGAGACTTTTAAGGATATAACTTCAAACAAATTATTGATATAATGATTAAAAAAAAGCTCTAATTTTTTGGTTCTTGCCCTTCAAAAGCTCTCTTTCATCTCTAAAAGGTGAGAATGAAAGTGTTTTTTTTTTAATTTTGCTCTAAGCCTTTTCATCTTCTTAAATAGCCTCTTAAACATCTTTAAAATGTCCCTTTCATCCTAGATGTAAAGCTTTGGCATTTTGTTTAGTTATATGGTGCTTAACAACTAGATTACAAGACCTTGATAGTGGCTTGTGCACATTTGCACAACCTTGGCGTTGATCTTAGTGTGTTTCTAGAGAGATTACTTAAAGAATCACATAGCTTTAGTACTGCTCTTACTGGTTTTGTGGAGAACAATCATTCTCAATTTAGTCTCCTAAGAAGTGCATAGACATGGCATCAACCTTGAGGTTCTTGTTCTCAACTTCTTGTACTTCTACCTCGTTCTAAATAGCCTTCTTTCCATTGCTTCATCTTGAATTACCCATATTTACCTTTCAACCTACATTAAGCAAAAACAATCTAAAATTAATTAAAAAATAAAAGTAATTATTTTAGGAAATAAGAAATATTACTTATTTAATAAGTGTGTAAAAATTACACAATTAGAGTTTATGTCATCCTAAAGGTACACCAATGCTTCACATTTCATTTATGGAACATATTACATCAACATTCTTTAATTCTAAACATATCAATGCACATGCCTTTCTATGTTGAAATTACTTATCTTATTAAATCTATACTACTAAAATCCATGATGCACGAATGCAAAGTTTCCTAGGGATAATGAAAGTACATTAAATTATAACTACTCACCTTTAATGCTATTCCTAATCTTTAATCATGCAACATTTATGAGTAAGCATTATTTCTTTTCATCAACATCATCACCAAGCTGCTTTAGGGCTTCCAAAAGTATAAGGCCTTATATGAAAGAAGAAAACATGCAATTAGACATTTATATGCATCAAATATGGAAAGTATTTTTCACTCACCATATAGTATTAACTTTAAATTTGGACTCCAACTTACAATAATAATGTTTGAATCTCTTAAACATGCCACAAATAAAGAGAGTAATTCAATTAATCTATCATAAATATAAGAGCACTTAGGAGAATTTATAGAATTCATAACAAACCAAAAGAATTTATTAATAATTTAAACTCTTATTTTCTTAAAAAATTTAAGATAGAATAGCAAAATCATGAAAAGAGATTCATATGCCCAAAGCTAGAGTTTTGAAAGTTAAAACTCATAAACTAAATCTACCACGTGTTCTTAACTTGTATAGGTTAAAAACTCAATGGAAACCAATTTTGGAAGAAAAAAAAAAGCACCTTTGAATTCATTTTCCCTAATTTTACTCTCATTAAACTTTAACCTCACTTCTATAATTTCTAAAAAGAAAATCTATTCTAAACAACCCAAAAATATGTTTAAAATAAGTATCAAGACATTAACTTACTTGTTTTGAAATATTGGAAAAATCCAAGAAAATTCTCTAAGAAATGAATTTTTCTCTAAGAACACTAATTGAAAAATCTGATGATTCAAGAGTCGATTAAAACTTATTTTAAATTAAATCTAATGCTTAGAAAGATAGAATGGAACAGGTAGGTATTTAGGAGAGAAAAAAGAAAAAAGGTGAGAGTAAAAAGGGTCTATATAGACTACCTCTTGCAAAATAGTCATTCAACTATTGAACAAGCTCATTCGCAAGTGAACGACATGATTTAAAATGTGAATATTACCATTCAAATGTGACTGAATAACCTTCTTTAGCAAGCGAATAATACACTTTAGAAAGTGAACATCTCATTTAGCATGAGCAAATATCTTGATCTCAACTCAGAAGATTGAATATCCCTATTCAATCCTCTAAGTCACTAAAACTTTCATTTGTCATTTTTTCAAGTCTAGAGTTCAACCTCATACGCCTCTACCATATAAAGAACATGCCAAACATTATCTTAACAATACACAACTTTTAAGGAATTCCTAATGTACACCTTAAGAGAAAATCGAAGTATTACAAGTTTGATTTAGGCTTGATTCCTAAAAACTAAAAAACAGGGCCCCATTGGCCCATTTACTTCTTTTTTTTTTTTTTTCAAAAAATGCCCTTTGCCAAAATATGATATATATATATATATATATATATATATATAATCTAATAACTAAATGAGGAGCAACATCTACAATGATGAAAATGATTAATAAAGAAAGGGATACTAAACATATATAACAAGAAAAAAAAAAGGATTTTGATTCTTCCAAAATTCTAAGAGGATACGTAAACTTAATTGTTTTTAAATTTTAATAATTAAGTATAAGCCTAAATATTATTTTCCTTTTCTTAACAATATTTTATGAATTCAATCATTTTGTTTAAATTTATTTTTCATTTTAATTTTTCAGTGTAATATAAAATATAAAATTTTTATTTATATATAATAATTCAAAAACTTGCATAGGTAAAAGTATACAATTTTTTTTTCTCAAAAAAATTGTTTCAGTTCATATCAAAACTAAATGGATCAAAATCATATTTGAATCATCTAACCAAATGCCAATTTTGATTCAAGATACTACTAGATTATAACTCAGTTTCTAAATCAAAATTCACAGTTATACTCATTTGCCACACTTAATGGAAGATAAAGATACATTAGCGATCCAACTTTAGAAAAGGAATAATATACTCCTTTCATTTTTCAATAATTACATTTTTTTAAAAAAGATTTTATTTCAATATAATTGTCATATTAGAATATTAAAATAACATTAATTGATTTTTTTTAAATTTACCTTTACCATCAACTGCTTTATCTTTTTTTATTAATTACTTTCTTATTAATGTTAGTGATCAAATTTTAACTGGAAACAAATATATTAGTTTATATTAATTAAAATTATTTCTAATTAATTATTTTTATCTAAATGCACAACGACAATTATTTAGAAACACAAAAAATATTAATTAATTTTGTCATATCTTAAGGACTGAATAATATTTTTATCATAGATAAATGAATGTACTTATAATAAGTTAAAAATTAGATGATCATGGATAAACTAGGATATTGGTTTTAGGATGACATAAATAGTAACTTTATCTCAAGAGCATATTCCACTTTTTTTTTTTTTAAACTTTTGTAATTACGAAAATGAGTAAATTAAATATAAAAAATGAGTCATTAATGATAATACTGTATCCTCTTAAACAATTTATATTAAATATAATTTAATAAACTATTATTGTTTATTAATGCACATCAAAATATATAAAACTAAACAAATATACTAATTGGCAATGAAGCACAACTCAAGTAGTCACCTACACCCAATGGATCGTGGGTTCAAGTAACCTTGGGGAGATATGGTAACATTATTAATCTTCATCCCAAATATAAAAAGATAGTGATTAATACTACCACTAATTATTAATTTGTCGTGGCCTCTATAAGGTAGAAAAAAATTATTAATTATTTTTTAGACAGGAAAAAAGTACTTATTGTAAACAATAAATAAAATTAATATAAAATTTAATTTGCTTAAAAATAATAAATAAATAAAAATTGATAAAATTATATGCTTAGTTAAAAACACAAACACATAACGCGTAGCTGACAGATTGCAGGTGTTACCCTACTGTTCTCCGTAAAACTAAAGTGTCCTCCCTAACGCATATTTGCTCGCTGGCCTTGAGTAGCGACTGTTTTGACTCTTGTCTGACGCTTCATCCTTCTTAAAGTGCCAGCGGCCAGAGAAAACCCACCATTCTCACCTTCAGAAAATCCAAATTCCCTGCATGTCTTCAGCTGAAGTGGTAGTGAAGAATCGATTTATAGGGTTTCTAATATGGCAATCAGTCACCTCTACTGCCGTTTTCATCCTCTTCAAAACCTTACTCTTTTCACCTCTATCATTCCTCTGCCTATTCGCTTTTCTAATATTTCAGCTGTCCCACTTATTCTTCTCCGCGTCACTCTCTTTAGTCTCGTCTCCTAAACCCTATTCCTGGGCTTCACCTTTGCAGCTGGCAGTTGCCCTCCTTCGTTTCCTCTTCGTCTCTGGAGACTCCCTCTCTTCCGCTGATTTCCGCCGTGGCGCTAACCTTTCTCTTCGTTTGCTTTTGTTTGTGGTAGCCGCTGCCGTCTCTGGATTTCTCTCCATAATATGCTTTTGCGGCTCGGCCAACTACGGCAATCATGGGTTTATTGGTTTTGCTGTTGGGTTGTTCTATGCTTTGTTTTATATTTATAAGCAGAAATGGGTTTTGGATTTCCAAATTATTCAGGTAAAATAATATATATATATATATATATATATATATATATATATATATATATATATATATATATACTGTTTCATAGTTGCTAAATATTACAAATGTGAATTTTCAACGTCTCTGAGGCTCTGCGGAAACAAAACATGTAAAAAAGTAAAAGAAACAAATTGTATTAATAAAATTCTATTACTTTTAGTGATAAAATTTATTGTTTAGAATGAATTTATAATGAGTTGAAATTATTTTATTTTCTTAAATATTATTATTTTATTTAAAATAAGTATGAGGTGAATTTAAGTAGAAAATTAATAGAATAATTTCATCTAAATTTTTTAATTGAAATAAATTCTTTTAAAATCTGGTGACTTTTAATCTAATTTACTTTTTATTAAATTATTTATTTTTAAGTGAAAAAATTAAATTCTTTTAAATGTACTTTCTAATTCAGAGAATTATTAAAACATAATTTTTTTTTATTGAAATTTTCAAATCTGAATTTCTAAACAGGCTCTAAGAATTGAACCTGTCCTGGCAAAAATTTTGTTGGTATTGAATATGGATATAGAATGGGACTAATCTTTCTGGGCTTTGACTCTTCACGTTGAAGACGAAGATATTCCAATGTTACTCTCTGCCACCAGTCAGTAATTTGTTGTCATAAATTGTTCAAAAGAATTGCCCTTCTCAAGAAACAAAGGTTCTGTGCCTGAAAACTGTTAGACAGTTAAGCTTAAACTTGAAATTGGAAATGTCAACAAAGTAAAACTGGAAATTGTACTAAGGGAATTTTTGCTTTTATACATGCTTCCTTTGCATATTTTTGGTTGACGAACTATTGTGCAAACCAACTTGATTCTCTCTAAGCCATATGTTCAATCTCTTCTTCATAAGTCATGCTTTTGCTTCCTTTGGTTGTTCAGCAAGTGATTGAGTTATTTCTAAGCATCTAGAACAATGTATCTTTTGTGGCTGCCTCTTATCACGCTATGCAGGATTTAGCTGTTACTTGGCCAGATGTTGTTGCTACCTGTAGTAGTTGAAAATCTGGCTCAATCATTTCGTGAATATGATAATAGGGTATCTTTTATATGAATGCTTAGCTTGAATGTTGGTTCCAAGCATGCACAACATGAATGATAAACTATAGTACTCCCCACATTGCTGAAAGCACGATGCTTGCCATTCTACCTGGCAATGAACTAGGTTATATCATCAGTGAGCTTGATGATTTTGTTGATATTTTGAAGTTTGTGTTTAATAGGATCTTGGCTTGATATATGTAGGAGCGATGGGTCAATGTTGTGGTTCGCTGACTTGTAGTTACAATTTTTATGATGGTCTTGTGGTGTTTTTTCTTCCAAGGCATGAGACTCAGACCTATTGACTTGTTTTTACAGGAGAGTTTAGCACCCTCTTGTCACTAATTAACTATGTTGTCCATTTAATGTTAAAACTCTTGTAACTTTATTCTATTTTCTACATATGTTTTGGTAAGTTCATTGTATATGAGTTACCTTGCATGTGACTTTTTATAGATTGGAGTCCCTGTTGATAAGCTTTTGCCAGTTTATTTTCCAGAATTGGCCATTCCCACATCTAGTTTGCTGTCAAATTATAGGTTTTTTCTTCATTTATGACTTGGTGTCATTAAGTTATGCTATTCTTTCTGTGTCTTCACTCGTAACTTGTGAAACTCATTTACTGCTGACTTTTTTCTATGGTCAACAGCGTCCCCCTTTCTACAGTTTCAAGATGCGGCTTCCTTTGGCTGTTCAACAAGCTTTAAAGCTATCAAGCGCAGCTTACATGTTTTCATCAATGCTACTGGCGTTTCTTCCAAATTGGTTTAAGAATTATCTGACGATGAAAAAGTTTATCACTGACCAGATCATCCTGTTCTTTGGGGTCTTTTCTGTTTTCCTTTGTTGGGAATTAAGTCACCATTTACATGAGGTTGGTTCCATCATAAAGCTTGTTATTTTAATGTCATTTCTATAGCTGATCGATGTCTAAAAAGTTCTCTATAATCAGCCTGAATAAGTTTGCACATTGGGTTGATTCTGATAGCTGTTTGTTATTTTCTTTTCCTTTTGTTGGACTAGTTTATGAAATTGAGAGGGCTGTAAAGAACTATTTTGATGATAGCCAGTGCTTTGCATGAAGCAAATTGGATACTTTTTTTTTTCTTTTTTCTTAAAATTTGTATTTGTTTTTAAATATTTGAAGGGGCATATAAAGAGTATTCTAATCACCTGAGATTCCGTACATGGAGAAAATTTAACTGAATTTTCTTTTCTTCTTCTAACTTGTTTTGCAATTTTTTATTTTCTCTTTGCTTGACATTTGATGGAGTGGGAAAGGTTAAAGAACAAGAGTAAGGATTTGTCAATTATTGGTATGGAAATTTTTTTTTGAATGCCTTTTTTTTTTGCCTATTTGATTGAATTTAATTAGGTGAAGAATTCAAAATAGAAATATCAAGTTTCTTTTAACAATTTATGATTTCACTTGAAGAAGCAAAATGAACATAGAATAACAAATTTGTAATAATTTATATTGCAGAAACAAATCTTAGCATCATTTTCACTTTCCAAATTGAAAATTGATTTTTGTTTTCATCATATCAAATTGGGAAACATTTCTTGCAGCAGCATACCAAATTTAACAATATATATTGGTGTAAAGAAATAAAATTCGTATAACTTTTCAGCATCATAGCAAGAGTTGCTTTGTGTTGAAGATAGAATTGCATTCATAATTTAAGAGTTCTAAAGCTTTTTCATTTTAGTATAATTCTCTCCACTTATTTCTTTTCTTTTTTATTTTTTAATTGAATAATACTTGTGCATGTGTTTGTGGACTCAAAATACTTCCACAATTTAAGTACTTGAACTATTTAAAGATAAATAGAACTTTTGAGCACTAAACAAGTTTCTAAAACTTGGCCTAGTTTTTTGACATAGTCGAGGCAGAGGATTATGCGTTAGAAGTAAAAGTAGAGTGTAATTTAATTAATAATTTAATATTATATATTATATTAACTTATATGTATTGTATAAATATATGAATTTAGCTAATTTATAACATTTATTATTTGTAGTAATGAATATGAAATAATTTATAAATAAATATTTTAAATGAAAAATGTTCTTTGTATATGATAATGTGTAAAACATGAAACATATATTTTAATTATTCAAAGATAATAAGTATTATTTTATTTCATCCAAACATTATATAAATAACATCAATTCAATATGAATGTAATAATTCTTTCCATAAATCACTTTTAATTTTCTATAACAATTTATTTATTTTTAAACAAATAATAAAGTTATAGTTTGAAAAATAGTTAAAATATAATTTAAAATCATAATAAATTCATTTAAAAAATTAAAAAAGGTAAATCATTATGTGTATTATGGATGATAATTTAATAAAATGTAATTTTAAAGTTTAAAAATCCTAAAAATGTAAAAAAAGATAAAGGAAAAACCTGGATTGATCGGGTTTTGCTTATTTCAGGTTTGGGCATAATTATTAAAAGCGCAAGGCGTAAAGGGGTCCTGGATCCTAAGTGCAAGGTGTAGGCATGCACCTTATAGACAATAGGGGCAAAAAGTTCAAACTGTAAGAAAATTTTAAAATTATAACTATTTTGATAAAAAATTCAAAATGTTAGTTATATATGAGTTAAGTAGAAAAAAGTTAGTAAGCATCAATCAAAGATTTACAATCTAGGTACCAACATATTTGTGAATTTCTTTAATTTTTTTCAATAATTTAATGGAAGCTATGGTAGTTGTAGTGCGAGTGGTGGTAGATTTAACCATAGGATTGAATGTCTCGGTATAGTGAATGCCGAATTGTTGATTGGGGTAAAATACACCCAAAATCACTTAATTATAGAGTTGATTCTAAAAAGGTCATTTAAAAAATTTTTATTCTATTGAAGTTATTATTCTATTAAAGTCTTGCTTTTCAATTAACAGTCAAATTGATGGATCGGTGCTGAGTGGCATGTCGGAGTCAATTAAAATTTACTGACACAGAAAAATGGTCCCACAACACTAGCTCATCCTAGCTAATTCATCTAAGCACCAAGCCTATTTACTTTTTTGCCCTCTTCTCTTATCTCTCCCTCTAATTGTTCTACACGATCAAAATAAAAAAATCCTGAAATCAAAAACCCTAAAATCCTACCACTTCAATGTCATTTTTTCCTTCATTAATATATCGGCATTGTAAAAATTACCTTGCTACAAGTGCTTCATATGATAGAGTAATTCAAGGGATTCATAGTGGTCATCCTGCAGGAATAAGCTTTCAACATTAGAATCTATAAGAAATTAACAAATCTGTAACAACCTCTTGTAAGTCACAGAGTCAGACAAAGGCTCCACCAATTGAAGCATCTTTTTATATGCTGATATAAAAAGAATCACAAGTAGCTTTAAGGGTGCATGGAGAACTAGACAAAAGGAGGTATTTTTTAGGTAAAGGAAAAAACCTCCTATAAAATAGCTGCTCTCAATCCAAAACTTAGAAGCATAAGCCAAGAAATCAAAATTGAAACCCCCATGAAGGGGCTGCTGCCTAGCATAAACAAAATTGACATTTTCCTCATTCCACCATAACACTCCCGGTTCTTGCACACATCAGATCCCACTTCTTCATCCTCCTCCACTCCAAAAGCTTTACTTCTAGACATAAACCCAATCATTTCTTCTTGTTCACCAGCCTCTCTCTCTCTCTCCTCACAAATCTTGAATTCTTGCTCTCAGTGATGCCATCTCTTCATCGACGACATTGATCTACTGTAGCAGCCGCTTCTCCTCCATCTGCCACTTGTTCTTGTCGCTAGCAAAGATCTTAACAACTCTTGCATTGGCCTTGGAGTCCTCTTTTCTCCTGGATTTCATTTGTTTAAGCTACTTCTCAAAGTCAGTGATTTGAGATTTTAGAATATGGGGATTTTCTCCCATGGTGAAGGGGGAAGATCAACAAAAATATGAAGAAGACAAAGAATGTGACAATGTACACTAGAATTCATTGTAATTTGTAAGGTTGAGAGAAAAACTTGATTTTTAGTTTGAGATTTTAGAATTTCTCAATTTTTTTATTTTTTTTAGATGTAGAGAAACAAAAGGGGAGAGATGAGAGGATGAGTTTGAGGGCGAATTGTATTGACAAGGATGCATATCGCATGGTAGGGTCCATTTATATTGACTAGACAAATTTTAATTGACTTTGGCGTGCCACTTTAGCATCGATAATTTGGCGGTTAATTGAAAAATAAGACTTTAAGAGAATAAATTAATGAAATAATGACTTCAATAGAATATAATTTTAAATGACTTTTTAGAATTAACTCTATAATTAAATGACTTTAGAAACAATTTACCTGTTTTGATTATATCATTTTACAACCAATCATGCCTTATATTGTGAAATAGTACCATCTAGATGTTTCTTTATTCTATAGGCCCATTTATTACTAACAAAATTGTTATCAAGAGGACAAAACACCAATAACCAGGTCTTATTGTCAAGAAAGCATGTATCTCATTGTCCATAGTTGCACACCTTTTGGAATAGGATTTAGCTTGAGTGTAGGTTCTTCGTTATTTTGGTTTGATTTAGTGATGAATGGTTTGAGGATATGAGAAGATGAGGGAGAGGAGTGTGATTTGATAGCTACATGAACATGGTGACGATGCATCGCAGTGTTGTGTAATTGCGCGTGATGGATATGCGAGTGAGATGGATTAATACAAATAGAAAAGCTAGGTGATCTATAGATAAAAGATGTGTTGTTAGTAGGATATGTGGTCAACAATATGATTAAGACCATTAGGTGAGAGAATATGTTTGGGTGATGTAGTTGAAGTAGTATTATTTGATCTGCAATTGGATTATGGAGCATTAATTGAGTTAGGTTTACAATTAGATAGTGATAAAAGAGACAAGGATGAGGTGAAATGCCATAAGGACTTTGAATAGGTGGAAAGAAATGGAGATAATGTAAGAAAAGAGGATGTACCCGACTGGGTGGTGTGAATTTGTCCATAACTTCTAACTTGTAACCAATGTTGCCTATGGTCCAAGGAGTTTGCTGCAAAGGAGACTTTGTAAATTGGCGTGAAAACTTGGATTCATCAAATTTAACGTGATGAGCAATGCAAATCCTATTTGATTCTAAGTCT
This sequence comes from Omphalea diandra, assembly GCA_949677035.1. Classification (NCBI taxonomy): domain Eukaryota; kingdom Viridiplantae; phylum Streptophyta; class Magnoliopsida; order Malpighiales; family Euphorbiaceae; genus Omphalea; species Omphalea diandra. The sequence goes on from CATIWR010045928.1 coordinate 21,370, forward strand.
AAACATTGATATCTAAAGTGATTAAGAGAGGCACCGATATAGACACAAGGTCTTGTACAAAAAGAAATTTTATGTTGATTATAAGAATGCAATAAAGGAAAATAAAGCACTAAAAAATTTTAACTTAATTAAAATTTGGATATCCATTAAAAAGTTTGAAATATGGTGAGTATCCTTTATGCATTGGAGTTGCTAAGGAATTTATATTGGAAATTGCAATATTAAATTCATAAGTCCAAAATCAAAAAGGAATTGAGCTATGGGCAAGGATGGCTAGGCCATTGTTTTCTTTACTATATAAAAAAACAAGGTTAGGCCATTGTCGAACGATGTGCCGAACAATGTGTCTTATTTTTCATTCAACTACGTCATTTTGCTCATGAGTGTATGGGTAAACTATTCGATGAATAATGCCATTTTGCTAAAATTTTCTATTGAGTTTTGATACTCACCACTCTCATCAGAATAGAACCCTTAATTGTAGCATTAAATTGATTTTCCACAAGAGCTTTGAAATTAAGAAAAACATGTAAACATGACTTTTATTTTTGAGCAAATACAACCAGGTATACCTGGTGTAATTATCAACAAATAAAATAACATAATGAAAACCTAAATTAGGTAAGATTGGAGAAGGCTCCTAAATATTTGAAGAACAATATCAAAAGGTTTCATGCTTTTGTGCTCAACTAATGCTAATGGGATTTTTGCTAACTTTCCAAGGTAACAAGAACAACGTTTGGCAGTTGTCGAAGGAGATGAGGACAACAAGTGATTAACCTTTACCATTTTGACATTGTACTAAATTGAGGGTTTGCCACTCATCAAAAGCAGCTTCAACTATAGCAAGCACTTCTTGGATCGATGTGGTGGCACAAGAGTATACAAGCCATGCTCTTTCACCCTTTATAGGAGTTCTTTCCTAGATACCTAGGCCTTAATAACCATGGATTTGAGTTATGGTTGCGATTAAGAATGCGGTTGTGTGTAATGATAACAGAGTTATTGCGGCTGTAGCGCAACAACAACGATAAACCGCAACACAATTTTTACGCAAAAAAATTGCAAACTAAAATATATTTTCATAAATAACTAAAATTATGACTTGCAACTAACTAATAAACATAAATTTTATTCTTTAATTTTTTTGAGTTAATCTACGAAGAATTTTTAAAAAGTAAGTTGGTTGAGTTTTGATTTGACAAAAATGAAATGGAAGAAGAAATAAAAGAGAAGGAAAAAAAACTATACTCCATTATGTATATAACTGCTGTTACCATTACGTAATGACCGCTACGGTCGTTATGGGTTATAGAAAATTTTTGATTGTTAAATAACGGTCATAATGGTAATGGAAGACAAAAATACTGTTATATAATTACTGTTATTTAATTCCATGTTAATAACAAAATAAGAAGGCCCAATTGAAAGAATGAGCTTTCAAGGCAAAATTTTTGAATAGAGTAAATTATTAGAACTTCGAGTAACATGTAAGGTCATAGATAAAGAAATTTTGAGTAGAAGAAGGAAGAATGGCAATGCCAATATGAGTTATTTGCAAACCTTGACAATTATGAACCTAGACTTGAGCTTCACCTATATATTCTTTGGCGAAATGGAAACTTGCAAGATCTGTTGTAACATGATGACCAGCACCTATATTAGCAACCTATGAAGGAAGAGTCATTGCGAGAAAAATGCATAGGCCGTAGACGAGTATCGAGGGGATGGAACACTTGCGTTACCATGTGCTCTTGAGCATACATTTGGCAGGGACCATAGTGCTGACCACAACGATCAGCTGTATGGTTGTGAAGGTTTCAAATTTGACATGGCCCATGACTTTTATAATTTGAATAAGGTGGTTGTGGGAAGGAAGGAGTAGCCGGTGGTTTGGAAGGTGTCAACAGTAATGGTGCAGTTGATTGCATGGAGGAAATTGGAGACCGATAAGCAAGATTTGCAATTGGATTTTCTTGATTGCTTTTGAGAAGTATGTCATGTGCCAATAGTTGGCTGTGAAGCTTATTAAATGTCAGCGGTTCAAGATGAAGATTTAAGACTGAAATGATGCTATGAAATTCACTACCAATGTTATGGTAGATGATGGCGTCAAATTCAGCTGTAGACATTGTTCTTCTAGTAGCAGCTAATTCATCAGCCAGGATTTGGCTCTTTCTACGTGTTGAGACACAGTAAGGATTTTTTTTTGAATTCTTACAACTCAATGTAGAGTTGCAGTTGCCTATTTTGAGATATCGAACCAAAAGTGGTTGCTAAAGCAGTCCATCCATCTTGAGAAGAGGTTGAAGACTTCCTCAAAAAGAGAAGAAAGAAGCATTTGATCTCTTTGGAACCATGTTTGATAGGCAGGGTTTGGGAGAGTGATAGGAGGTATTGAGTCTGTAACAATGGGTTTGGCGGAGGTGGATTTGATCCATCAATAAATTCTATGAGATTTTGATAGTTTAAAAGGGGAAGGAATTGTGTCTTCCAAGCTAAGTACTTTTGATTTGGGAGCTTGATAAAGGTGTGTTAAGCAAAGGAAGTTAATGAAGAGAGAGATGCTGAGATAATTAATTTGGAGGAGGATGAAAAATATGAACTCATTTTCTTTTCAGCTCTGATACCAAGTGAAGATGAAAACAGGAATGGAGTTGTCTTTATCATATTGACCGATTTCTTGATATAGACCATATATGTTGACTAAGGTGCAACAAGAGATAATTACTATGGTACAATAAGAAAATGATAACTACAAAATTGTTGGCAACTAACAACAAGGTTACTACAACTATTGACATTCTGTTACACACAGGCTGTCTCCATCTGAAGAATTAGTGTTGGATGGTGTTCTGTTCAATGATGATGACCTAGCTAATAAGCAAGACAAAATGCTATTAAAGTTGCATCAAATAAATATTTGATGTGAAATTTTTATTTTGGTTTTGGGAGCAAAAAAGTGATAATTGTGAAAACATCTGGAAAACTCATGTTTCTTTTTCATTTCCAAAAATTAACAGAGTTCACGTGGGACAGATTTGAGAGCTGATTGATTCTAGGGCTTAATTTGAAGTTACAACGGGTAGGAATTTGGGTGAACAATTAGGATTGTATGGTTTAGGTTAAAAAAGCGAAATTAATCAAGAAAATGTGATTTTAGGTTAGTTGTAGAGCTGTGACCAATAACATGCCAATAATAAACTAAAATAAATAAGTTTAAGCATCAAAATGAACTTCCCTAGGCATCATATTGTAGGTTCCAAAAGTATCACTAATGGATGAATTGCATGACGTGGTTCCAACAAAAGTAGCATAGATGTTGAAATCTTTATTGACTGAAAATTGAATGCTGAATATTGAGCATTACAACCATAGGTATTTGTGGACTTTAAGCTAAAGGACTTTAAAACTAGTGCTAATCCTGTAAGGATTTGGACACGCAAACAAAACTAAAGAGGAATGAATGTTTTTGTAGATGAACAAGAACTCTAATAAGGCTTTCAAATAAACATAAAGACTTCTAACCAAATCTGGGCAGATTACAAAATTGCTCCAGAAGTTAAAATACTGAATCAATATCTAAAATATCTAAATGAACATATAAATGTAAGTCTAAAAGGATTAGAAAGCAACCTATAATAATTCTTGCATAAAGTCTAGACTATAATTATGGTTGTTCTTGAATTTGCATCATTTGAGAAAGCTTTACCTTGAGTTTTGAGGTGCCTGAGTATTGAAATACAAGATTTCCTGAACTGAATCTTTAGCACTAAAATCCAGCCTTGGATTTGGACCATTTTGACTTCTTGATTTTATGTACACATGAAAACACCCAAAAGATCCCTTGAAATGTGTCTTCAAACTTAGTTGGAGTAACACAATCGATCTCGTGCGAAAGCACTTTTAGATTCATTTGTTTTGTCCACTTTCTTTGTTCCTTCTGGGACCTTAACCCATCTTTTTTTTTTTTGGGTTATTGAGAGCTTGTCGTTGTGCCTCTTTGAACTGTAAAACTTAAGCTTTTGGGGTCTGGGTTTCCTCTTCTGATCTGTCGGTTGGTTGTTTTTGCTGTTATTACTTGCTTCATCTTTACTTTTCTAAGCAATCCTTTTGTGTTCTTTGCAATATCATCTTGCCAAATTGACTCTTCAATGCCTTTTGTTGCTTTTGGTTGCTGTTCTTCACTGTCAGCTTCTTGTTGAGGCAAATCTAGAAGCTGTTTCTGCTGTTTAAGATTTGTAAATTTTGATTCTAGCTCTTTTAACTTCTTTTCCAGGTTGATCTACTTCCTTCCCTCTCCCATCCAAACTCCCCAGCTGAAAATTATCAGCTACTATTCACCATCTAGACAGAGTATCTCATCTCTAATATCATCATATACTTCTCCTTTAATCACCATAGCACATTTTCCATCATCATGTTCTCGCTGCTTCACCCTCCCCGACTGCCAATGACCACTAGCCATTCATTGCTCCTTCTCCAGCCCTTTCTCCTCTATGACCACTCCTCTCCCTAGATTTCTCTAGGAATTCAATTCCTCTATTCCCCACAATTTTCCCTTTCTTTCTTTTAGCATGTTTATTGGCTTTCAATTTGATTTGATTTTTAGTTTGCTTTGATACATTCCATGTCGGATCTATGTCTATACCCAAATTTTAACCTTGGTTTATCTTCTTATGCCCTTTTTGGATAATCATCATTAACAATGAAAGGCTTTTTTGGGTCATTAAAAGAAGTTCTCATCCACACCCAAATCTACAATTCAATTAAATCATCTCAGATTTCTGTTTTCAAATTTGTAAATCACTTTATCCTCAACTTTCCTGAAAGAAGGTGCAATTTCATGGATGATTTAGTCTCAAATAAGTCTACTCCTCATGATGCTTGCCTTGATCAACTTGCTTTTTCATGGGTTTGCTCTTATAAAGTATCAAATTACTACTTGATGAATTTTTATGGCTTTTGTTTTGAAACAGTGATTTGTTTTTTTTTCTTTTCTTGGGCTTGGTAAAATTGAGATTGTTGTATTAAATATTGAAACTTTATTTTTTAATTGGAGAAGGGAAAGAAGACTGCAAAAGATTGTTGATAACGATTATTGGTCAAGTTTGTGTCTTGGGTTTCAATTGTTCTGGAGAAGACGACAGTGAAGAAAATTCAATTAGATTTTTCCTTTTGTTTTGATTTTAAGTTCTTTAATATTTTCTAATAATCTTAAAAATAAGAAAGTAATTTTTTTTTTCACAATTATGGGTACCAAAACACTATTTCAGATGCCACATATGCACAAAATGATTTATTTATTGATATTGATTGCCGCATTAACCATAGTTAATGGTGTTAGCTATTTTGGCTCACAAGTAGTAATGATGAAAACCTTAGGATACCAGATTGTCACCAAAAAAAAAAAAAAAAAAAAAAAAAGAAAAAACACAGACCTCGAAGGGTAAAGTGTCAAACCTCAGATAGCTTTTTGTACTTTTCCCTGAAAAGTTTAAGCATCATATCCAAACATTCTTAGGCATCACACCCAAGGTTCTGAAGGGATCAATGGATGAATTCCATCACAGAACTCAAATTAAAGTAGCATAGCTGCCGAAATCTTTATTGAGCATTACAACTCTAGGTATTTTATCGACTTTAAACTAGTTCTAACCTTTAAGCTAAAGGACTTGAAAACTAGTCCTAATCCCTTGAGGATTTGGACTCCCAAACAAAATTTAAAAGGAATTAATATTCCTAGATGAACAAGAACTCTAACAACACTTTGGAATGAATGTAAAGACTCCTAACCAAATATGAGCAGACTATCAAGCTGGAAGTTAGAATACTGAATCAGCAGCTAAAATAAGTTAAGAACATATAAATGTAACTCAAAGCATTAAAAATTACTCTATAACGTCCTAGTTAAGTCCTACATAAAGTCTGGATCATAATTTTGAAGTTCTTGAATTCATTGTTTGCATCAATAGTACAATCAGTCATACTTCAATCAAGATGTCAGTCATACTTGGTCTATGATTTTGTATTTCAAACAAAATCAATTCAGATAATCATCTGCATTCAGTTTCTTTTCTGTGAATATTTGCATATGTATTTGGTAAGATTTGTCTGTTCTGTGTCCTGCCATGATTTTTTTTTTTTTTTCTGGATTGCTGTATTGATGTGTTTCTGTTATCATCTGTGTTCATGCTTTATAAGTAAATCTTATCACTCAAATTACATTCTTTTTATCTGTTGCATATGTGATATCTGGATGGTGCCTTTTGGGTTCCTGGGCACTTAAGCTACCTGCTTCTTTCTCAGCTATTGTCTGTACTATGTTATGTGCCTCCAGGGTTATGGATACAATCCATCACTTTTTATTTTTTGGGGTCAAAAGTTCAGTACCTCAGATCAAAATGGCTTATGTTTGTTGGGCTTTGTTAATTATCACCTGTAGTTGGAATCCCCAGCCTCAAACAACTTGCCTTAGCTTTTGACATCTTGATGTTGTTGTGAAGGTGCTCCATACCAAAAGGTTCGTATTTGCACCACCGAAAGGATCAGCAGCAGCCGAAACAAATCCCAGTGAGCCTCTCCTTGCAGCTTTGGAGAGCACACCAGGTTCTCTTCCACAGTATCTTGCATATCTTGATCTCTGTATGGTTTGTGAGAATAACGTTGACACTTGGCGGCGAGCTGCATTTTTTGAAGAAACTGGTGAGACTTACAAGAGAGTTATAGCTGTTTGCTTGAGGCCTTTGCAGCAACTTGCATCTACCTTGGGTATAGGCTTTGAAACCAGTTCTATTGATAAGGCTTACCGACAATCCAATCAATTGCAGTCAGAAACTGACTTGCAACTAGCTTCAGAGTGTTACGAACACTTGAACAACTTCCAGGTATTAAAATCAATACCTGATTATATTGGTGACTTTCAATTTTATTATGTCTTATAAGCTTGTTATCAAATGCAGAGGATACCTGGAGCCTGGAGATATGTCCTTTTTGATTCAGCAATTGAGGAATAAAATTTTAAAGCAAATTACAGTTGTTTTTGAGTTAGCAGATCTTGATATCTGGATGTCTGAAATAACAGGCCTATGGCAGTATATTTAAAAACTAATAAAAGTTGGATGAAAAGTCTATTTCACAGAAGAGTTACACGAGAAAACTCGTAATTCTGATTGGTTATTTTAAAAGAGTTGTATTTAGTTTCAATCACTACAATCTCAAGTGGCAGATAAAAATCATCACAACTTGTAAAGTATTTTAGGGTTGTAATGGAGTGGAGTTGATATAGTGCAAAGTTGGAGCTCGACTTGATTTGAAACTCAAAGCTTGAACTGGACTCAAAATCAAATTTTAGTTTTCTTATTCTAGATTGACCCAATAAAACACTCAGAGCTCAACTCCACTTTCAATTGATGTATAAATTTAGATAAATCTTGAGTTGAAACTTGAGTAGACTCATGTGAGCTTGAGTTCGAACTCACAATAGCACAACATTAGTTTTTATTTTATATGATATATAATTACATAAAATTTATATCCTTGATTAGGCTTGCTATCCTTCAAGTCGAAAATTGTAACACTCAAACTCAGATCAGCTAGCTGCTTGGGCTACTCAGCATGACTAATGAGAAACAAATGATATTCAAATAAGATTAGCTTTGACTCATTTACACCCCCAAAGTATTTCAGCAAACTTAGTTCTGTTTGGAGCAACTCAGGGTGAATTAAGTGTCGCATTGTAGTGAGAACTCTCTGCGATAGTAGAATTCAAAGATATCAAATGACTTGAAGCCCTATAAATTGTTTCTTCATACTCCTGGCATGCTTGCTATGTCTATTCCAAAAAGTTATTGTTGTTAGCTAAAACTACTACATTTCTAACAACATTTCTAAGTTCTCAGATGTTTTTAGCTAGTCATAAACATTTCTAAGTTCTCAGATGTTTTTAGCTAGTCATAAACTTAAATTAGTTGTATTTTCAAGCAAATTCAATATCTATTAGTAAAAACTTTATATTTGAGCTTTTCCCAAAATCATGTTTTGGCTTTCAAAAGTCATGAAAAGAAATATATTTTTAATCTGCAGAGATGATATTTTTCTAGTTTTTTTGACCAAAAGTAGCTATTGGCAATAGCGATACTGAACATGCTGTTACTAGTGTGGCTCCTGGACACACCCGCTGGTGTGGTGCTACTATTTTCTTGATTCGCTGTTCTTTTGTCTGGTTATGCTCTTATTTTGAAATGTACTCAAGCTGTAGCCTAGTTTTAATCTCGTACTGATTCTTCCTCTTGTTAGCATGCTTAGTATTGTGTGTAACTGTCTTGTATGCTTATAATTTGTCAACTTTTAATATGCCAACTAGGCATTCTTCAATGGGTGTGTGTTGAATTTGAGAAGATTTCATCTATTATTATTCGGTTGTGCGGGATGTTCATTTGGAGCTGTGGAGATTTGGTTTCTCCTCGAGTGTACTCTGAAATCCAGCGCTTTTGTTTTGCCTTTTTTCCACCTGCGTCTACTCTTCTGACTTCTAGAAGTCTTACTTGTCATGATTATCCTTTCTGTTTTATTTATCTGGGTTATATAATGGCTCAGTCGAGCCCATCTTTCTGATATTTCAATGAATGATGCCAATATTTGCTGAAATAAGGTTTTAATTATGTAAAACATTACTGCTCCATTTATTAATTCATTCCCATTCCCCCCCTCTCTCTTCTGCTGGTTGTCAACAATTGAAGTTGGAAACTGCTTGGAGTAGCTGTCTGATAAAGTAAGTTTCTTGTATTGCAAGGGTGCAGTTGGTTCAATGAACTGGATTAACCAAGAACTCCTGACCCTCCCTCCCTTCTCTCTTTTTAATCTCCCTGTAGTTTTCACCGGAAAACTTGTCCAGTTATATAAAATAACATGAATGAATTATTTCTTATTGTATATTACTCTTGGAAGTAATTGATTTTTCTTGAATGTTCCTTATTTAAACTGTGTGAACCAGTACTTTTAAGCAAAATGAAACTATTTGCGTATTTGATAAAGGTCAATTTTTGCAGCAATTGGCATGGTGTGCCAGAACTGTTGCTGCCTTAACTGTAAGGACACACCAGGAGGACAGGTTTGGGGTTGCTCAACTGTCTGGAAGCAATGCAGCGGTTATCTCAACACTTTTATATTCTCTCCTTGCTGTTGAATCACTTATGGGAAAGAAGACGAACGTGCAGAGCTCTCATCAATTTATGGGGCCAGCAGGCATTAAGTGGGCTACTCTAAATATTGGAAGACGAGATGTTGTGGTAACTAAAAAGAGTAGCCCTGTACGTCTAAACGCATATGCCATGTGTGATGTGCTGAGAACCTCAATTTACTGCGTTGTATATGCTTTTCATGATGAAATGCTTGCTAGTGACAAAGCCGGTCTTCTTGAAAAGGACTGGCTAATTAGCGGCAATCCTCTTTTTGGAACCTGTGAGCTGCTCCTGCAGAAATTGCGTGTTTTCCTGGATTTTCGAGCTGGCTAGCTACTTGCCTCGTGTTATGAGCCGACTTCTGTTACGAAGAAAACAGCGTGTGAGAGAGGCAACTTTGTCAAACATGGTGGTGCAGGATTGAACAGGTAATTTGAATTTTCTTTGTATGTTGAAGGAAACAGGCATTATATGTTATATATACTAGGCAATGAGATTTCAGAGTGCAGTTTCAAAATGATATCATTTAAAGGAAGTTGAAGTGGTGAGGAATGATGGTGAGGGGAATTAGAGAGGATGGTTGGAGGGCAATCTCTTGAAGGACAACTCTTTGAATATGTTACAAATTTTGTGCATCAATTAATCTGCTGTGATTGGTGAAATAACTATGAGATTTGAGTTGGACTAATTATGATGAGTTGAATTCGACATGCAAATTTCTTATTTTTCAATGTTATTGCCTTCATCAAGTTGATGATGTGGCTAATATAATGACCATTGGACAATATGGATAGCAAGCGTCCTATTTGAATGGTATCTTAGATAACTTTTACTGGTTGCCTTCCAATTTATAGCTAATGCACTTATTGTTATGAAAACAGAATATGGTAAACTGTAAAGTTCTTACCAGCAGTAGACCTCGGCCGAAAGTGGATTTAATATTTAACAAATGCTATTTCAATAAAGAAACACTTTTTCCTAAAAAATTTTTATACCTGGCCATTGATCTTTACTCGTTGATTAGCTGATTTGGCACTTATATAAGAAATGATGGTAATGTGTACTTTTATTATTATTATTATTATTATTGTACTAATTATCCTTGAGCAACGAGTACAAGATTAAGAATTTACATAGAAAAATCATAGAAATTCTCTCAATTTCATGGACGATAATCAATTAACATGATAAATTAAACTAAAATCCAAATAGAACTTAAAAAAAAAATCAAAATCTCAAACAAATTTTCAAAATCTGATTCTCTTATTAATTGCTGAGTAAGGGGCTGCTGACTCCAATCTTGACCTTAGCTTTTAGCACCAAATCTTTGAGACTGATTTTGTTGCTCCTAATATCATCAAGGAGCTGGAGATGGTCGAGTACTTTTCGGCTGTCCAAAACATGTTGATAGTGAGTGGCAACAAGTTGAGGATGATGGACTTGGCCGTTACGTTGAACGAGCAAAACCAAAATCTTCTGCCTGTCCTCTTCTCGACATAGTTCTCTTGATTTACTATCCTCTTCCTTTTTTTTTTTTTTTTTTTTTTTTTAAAAAAAATTTTTATTATTTTTTTAATGCTTTGTGTATGGGGTAAAGGAGATGATTGACTTGGGTGGCGAGATTGGTTATGATGTTGATATCTATTGTTGGTGTTTACGGAGATTAAGTGAGATGGGTCGTGGTGAGGGAATTTTGTAAAGGTATGTGTTTTTGGTGACTAGCGTTTGAATATGAAAGAATGAGTTTGTGCATCTTTAGTGAGTGATTTTTTAGTATAAGAGGTATGGGTCTATATTGTGAGTGTGAAGGAAGACTTTGTGCCTGTGAAGTGGAAAAAAGAGTGTTGTCTAGAGAGATGTTTTTTTTTTTTTTTTAAATTTTTTTTTAATCAACTTATAGTCGTAACTTTGTCCAAACTGCCTTTAGTGGATTTTTAGCCCCGTGGGTATGCTGTAACTTTTGTAAAAGATGCTCTTTTGATTTTAACCTAGGAAGCTTTTATTTTTATTTTTTTTAAAATATTTTCCTCTTATATGAAATATTTTCTAAGGCAATCTAAATTGATTAGCTTTGTAAATTCATATCCTTATAGATCAGTTAATTTGACGGTGTCACTAACTAGAATGTTTTTAACAAGGTAAGGTTCTTTCCAATTTGGTCTAGATTTTTCTCTTTGATCAAAATGTTATTCCAAAATGCCCTAAAAAGGGAAAATGGTTGAATGGAGCTATGACAAATTAAAGTTTTTTCTTTTTTTAAAAAAGAGAGAGAATCAATCAATCACTAATACACCAAGATTTATAGAGTTTCAACTTAAACCATGCCTACATCTTTTCTTTTAGACTTGCTAAAGAATTTTGTTAAATAATAAATTTCAAGTGATATTGAAACCTTTATACAAATGAATTTAACCAGACATCACATGAACCTTTCCAAGGTAGATTTACTAGACACCATTTAAAAGTCTTTACAAATAGTTTACGGGCACTATTCAAGTCTTTTCCTGTGATAGTCTGTAGGTACTACACTATACCTTTCACAAATATATGGTTTAAAGGTTATTCCCAATTCAAGAGTATATATCATCACATAAAGTTTACAAGAATTGCATAATAGAATACTATCAATACTCATGCCCTTAGTTTACAAGTGATAAATATAAACTTTTTAATATGCTTATGTGAGGTTGGATCTTGATGTTGCTATTGAAGCTTAGCCAATATTCTTTTTTCTTCAACGATTAACTCTCTTATACATATGAAAAAAAGCTTAGTTCATGAACTTAAGTCACTTTTCAAGGATTTTTTAAGCTCTAAAATCTTAAGAAAGTTGTCTCATAATCACTTAGAACATATATTAGATACATTTTCAAAATTCCAGTCTTATATATTGATTAGAACAAAAACTAGCCAATACTGACATTGAGAAAGTTGTCAGACCTATCAAGATAGCTTTTGGAATCCTGTCAACAAGCATGGAGTGATCACAATGATCATTGAATGGCCAACACACTTCAAATTTTGGTTCAGTGGTCTTCGAGTATTACAATGTTTTCCTTATCCACCGTCATTGAGATGAGTCAACACGACAATGATCTCTTCAACAATCATTAGATTCAAATTTTATGCATAACATCATCAACATCATCTAGCAAGAATTTTCAATAGTCATTGGGGATTTTTAATGCCTGATGCAATGGCTACCAACATTGAGATCTTTTCTTCAATCATTAGAGTTTTATCAAGAATGAGCTTCAATTCTCATTATAGTTTGTCCATGCCTATTGGTTTCAATTCCACGCTCATTGGTGTATTCTTCCATCATCATTGGGACTCATATAAGAGTTAGCTAGTTCTACTTAGATTTTCCCATTGATGTTAATGATCTTTAATGCTTGTTGTTGTGGTCAATGATCCTTGACGCATTTGTCCACCATCAATGAGACTTACAAAATAGTTAGAATATCTTTGTTGAAGTTACTTGCTTGACTTTAAGACTCTCATTTGAGTTTTACTCTTTGACATGTTGTGAAACCTTTCAAAACCTACTTGAATGTTTTTGAGATATAGGATGAGGTACCTATAAGATCAAATTTGAAATTCTAGCATAAAGTTAGATAGTTTGACACCTTATTTGTAATCTTGAAAATAAGAATTAAAACCTAAAAGGTTCAACATTCTCCTCCCCCCCTTTTTGACGATGACAAACAATATATGCAATTGCAAATCAAATTTGCTTAAATTTATATTTTCCATGTCTCACTATTTGTCTTAAGCTTCTAGTGATTGTGCACCTCAAGTTTCTGCTAAGATCATGTTTCCTTCTTTTTCTTTTATGTTCTCTCCCCACTTTAGACATATACCTCATTTTTGTATGTTTTCTCTCCCTTTTTCATTATAAAAAATAGTTAAAGAAGAGAGAAAAAAATTAAAAATAAGGGTAATCATAGAAAGAAGTTACAAATAAATCACAAACAAATCACTAGTAGATCACAAATAAGTGATATATTGTCCATTCATTAGCAAAATGTTTATCATGGATAGAAAATTTAATAAACAAGAGATAAAAATAAATAAAGATGAAAAATTAGGGAGATTTTGTTAAGGGTATTAGAAATGAAGGATTGGAGAAGTGTTTAGGATATGGTCCACGAGGGGAATGACTTAAAGCATCTTTTTTTTCCTTGTTTATCTTTATAATCTAAGCCAAGTTGAAGGTTAAGACCATCAATCACCTAATTCAAAATTTGATTTACATATTTGATTTGTGCATTGATTTTATTTATCAAGGCTTGCAATGATATAATCTATTCTCTAATAAGTTTATAGTTGCATTGACCATTCTCCATTGTTGCATAACCTTCTTTTTAAAATCTAAAAGAGGTGATTCTTAAGTTTGAGGAGAAGATGCAGGTACTTATGTTGATGTTCATCCAATTTTGGTTGTTGCCTCTACACCTGCTTTAGCAACATCTTTCAAGTTCTCATCCTATTCTTCAGTAGCTTTAATTTTTTCATCAATGAGAATAATAAGCCCATTCTCTTCCTTATTCAAAATGCCTATGCTAATGAGCATCTTTTCACTGATGGCCTCATTTGGTGGTAGAGGCTGTGGAAGGAAGTCTATTGCTACCCTTTCTTCTTTTATATTTGGAATTGCCTTTACAAACTTAGCAATTCTTGTGATGTAACAAACCATAAAAAAGGCATTTAGTGTTGTTAGCTTGAGATTCTAATATCTCCTTAAGCTTCCATGAGGTATCTATCTTTTTTTTGTTTACCATACACCATAAGTAAAAAGAGATCTTATGTGGTGTAGTTGTCATTTGATTGTCCTCTTCCATTATATTCCATATTATAAACCTATGTGCTATTTGCATGCCATAATTTTGAATCAGCTTTGCTATTGGAGGAGTGATAATTAGAACTTTCACTAGTGATGAATTGATAGAATTCATTCAATTTAAGCTTGAAAACTAGAGCTTGCTTAGAGCACTCTTCTCTAGAAACTTCAAAGCATTGATGAATGTTATCAGGAATCATTTTGTAGATTTTCCTAAAGAGGTTAAAAAGAATGGTTTTAGGTATCTTAATCTTATTGAAGTCATCATGTAGCACCTCTAAGATTGTAAGGAATTCCATTATTAGCTCAAGGTATGTAGGTTCTTTTATTCTTAAGAAAAATTCCTAACATATAGCCTATATTAGCTCAGTTACGTCTTCAGCCAACTTGTACATTTTGAGATCCTTTCAGTCAATAAACTTTCCACCATTTGTTATTTATTTGGCTATTTTAAAACAAGTTCAACTTGCTTTTTATTTCAAAACTTGATTTGATATGGTCTAATAGTAATGGTTTAAGGAACCTTATCATGAGTCTCATGCTCTATTTTTGTAATTTGTACTTTAGCTTTTTATTTTTCGTTTAGATATGTCTTTGGTCTTTTAGAAGTTGGTGGAGCAGAAGATGGTTTCGTATGTTTCTTTTGTTTTCTCTTGGTATCCAAAATTGATGCTAAATTCTCCTTTTACTTGAGATAGAATATGGTTGATGGTTTCACTTTGCCTTTTGTTTGAAATGCATCTTTGTTGAGGATGTTGGTGTCATTGATCCTTATGGTTGAGAGATTTTAGAGGTTTTATGAAAGTATTTGAGATAAATTTCAAGAGGATTTGAAGGAATTTTATAACTTAAAAGAGGTTTTATAAGAAGTAAGATACACACAAATGTGCGTGCATGTGCACACACATATGCACATGCACACGCACGCGCACACACACATGCACATGCACGCGCGCACGCAGACACACACACACACACATAAGAAATATGACCATTGGAACCCAAAAAATGAGCATTATGCAATTCTCAATGATCATTAGACATAACTGTTGGACTAAATTAATTGCAATCAACTATCCATTAATCATGTTTAATTCATAAATGTAGTTAGGAAATTCTTCCAATGACAAGGAATTTTGCAATGCTCAATGTTCCTTGCTCAATTCAATTAAATAATCCCTAAACTAATTAACAACCAATGGTAGAATCATAATGGGTATTAAGGGTTACCTTTTATCAAAACTGTTAAGAGATTATAAGCCTTAGATTTTGGACCTTTAGATCCAAGCCTAATGATGAAAATCATTGAACCTATCCCTAAAATGGAAGGGGAATTGCCAAAGAAAAAGATAAAAGACCCCAGAAAACCTTGGAGAAGCCCAAGACTAAGCCTAAAACCTAGCCTAAGACCAAACCCAAAGTTGTCTACCGGGTTGATGAGCTATACAACCTATCAAGCAGGGCTGTATAACCCACAAACCAAGGTTGTATGGCTATACATAGAGCTGTACAATCCACCCTAAAACCCTAGCCTTGAGATCCTTTTGGAACTGGTCCCTCCTTAAATCTTAACGTTGCATAACCCTGGCAGAGGGATGTATAATCCATTCTTGGTTGTACAACCTGCATGCAAACCCTAATTTTAGGAGATTCATCTCCCTTTTTGCAATTAGACATATTCATGGTGCAACCAAAACCATTTCTGGCCCTGTGCACCCATCTATTATCTAAAAATACCCCATCATTTGAAGAGGAAGGGGGAGGCTTGGAAATCATAAGGTTAGTTTGCCAAAATTACTTCCCAAAGCACACTTAGCACAAAAAACCTCCAACCCTAACTCACCCAACATACTCAAAGGTAGAACTAGGCCTATTCCTTCTTTTTTGTGCATTCTCTAATAATTTTTGAAGGAAAGTATTAGACTTGTGAGCCTCAGAGGGCACACCAAACTTTGTCCACTAGAGCCTTCACTATCTTAATAGCTTAAGGTGTTATCAATAAACTTTACAAAGGTAAGTTTCTAAGCTCTACCAAGCCTTTACAAGTGATAAATTCTCAGGCTCTATCAACCCCCTATAAATATTTTCTCAAATACTATAAAACCTTGACCCAAAGTAGTTTTCAGGTACTACTTTAAACCTTTCACAAGATCTAGTTTTTAACGTTTCTTAACCTAAGATTTCCTTAAACTAAATACAACAATTAAAGAAGAAGAAAACACTTTTTCAATTAAGCAATATAGACACTAAAAGAACTTCTCATAAAGTATGCTTAATGTGGTTGAGAATGTGAAGAGAGTTTTTGAAAAGCTTTTTCTTAAAAGTTTGTTTTTGAAGATAACTTTTTCAAACTTTGAATAATCAACTTCTTTTGATTTTAAATCACTATTTATTCACCATTTTGAATGAGAAAAGTTATCATAATAGAATATTCATAATGGAATAGTTCTCTATATATTTTTGTTGAGAGTGGGTCCTTTTATATCATGAACAAAGAACTAGCCATTATAAACAAAATTTATAACCTCACTTTACAACTATAGACTATCAATGCCCATTGAGCAATCCCCATGCTCATTACTTAATGCATCAAACATCATTGATTTCACAGAAATGGGTGATTATCAAGCAAGATACATTATCAACGGTCGTTGGCTTTATCGAAATGCCCATTGGGACTAGCTGTTAGAGTGAACTTGACTTAAGGCTCATCTTTTGACTTTTACAAAGGCTTATTTCACTTTTTCTTCATTAACCATTGAATAAAATAATGGTCGTTACTCTTAAACTTCAATGCTCATTGGAGGAGGATCAATGTATGTTGTTATTTCCCAAAAACTATGAACTCGATGCTTTATTTTTTTAGGGTCAACACAAGTCTTTCAACTACTGTTAGAAGATTTTCAATGCCTGTTGGTAGCAAATTCAATGCCTGTTGAGATATGAAAGTCCCTCATTGAGGGGTCAAGAGCTTATAGCTCAAACTAGAGTAATTATTCAATGCTTGTTGGTGAATTTCCAATGGTCCTTGAATGTTCTTAATAATTATTGAAATAATGAGTGTGCCTCAGTAAGGGGGTCTAAAGTCTTTGGCTTAATTTAGAGAGCTTTTTAATGGCTATTGAGATGGACCAATACCCATTTCAGGTTCTAAAGATTTTTGCTTAAACTAAGGCACTTTGTCCAATGTAGGTTGCAAAAATGCAATGCTTGTTAAGCGAAAGATTAATGCCCATTGCGAAGTTCAATTTGCATAGCCATGTCAAAGCAATTGTCCAATGCCTATTGTGAAAATGGACAATGTCTATTGAAAGGTCCAGAAAGCTATACTTAAGTTGAAGTGTTTCTCCAATGCCTATTGTGATATCTTCAATGCCTATTGCCAAGTCCACAACGCCTATTGGAAGAAGACAACACCCATTAGTTTGTTAAGCTGAGTTTGCCTTAACCTTCACTCTTTAATACTTTGAGTTTTCAACCATGATTTCTTCTTCAATCATTATAGTTCAAGGAGTTGATGTACCTAAAAGTTCCAAGACAAATAACTTGGACAAAAGTTAGCTCTTTGACATGTTTGTAGTCATCCAAACAAGACTTGGAATCTTGAGGTTCAACATTCTCCCTCTTTTTGATGATGACAAACAGTATATATATATATATATATATAAGATCTTAACTGCCCCTTAATCTATTAAGGTCATGTAAGAGTTATCATGTTTACTTTTAATTCATCATTTTATTCCCCCTTAAGACATGATCATACTATATGCATCATTTTATTTCATATTTCTCCCTTTTTGTCATTATAAAAAAGAAGCATGCCATAAAGAAAAGATCAAGTAAAATAACATAAATGAACCATATATTCATTGCAAGGAAATATAGAAAATAATGTACTTTACATGAAAAAAGATATGTTATCCAATCATCAACAATTTTTAAAACTAAAGGAAACGAAAGAAGAAAAAAATGAAAGAAAATAATTATGCAGATGACTCATGAGGAGGAGAAGTATGGTTTTGATCTTGAGGTTCTGAGGGTGATTTTGGCTCTTTGGGTTGCTCTTGGTTCTTTGGCTCTACTAGTGGTGCAGGTTCCTTAGCCTCTTTATACTTAGGTGGAACCATTTGCTGCTCTTGTTCACTTAGACTTCCAGGTTGTAGATTTATTGCTTCCATAATCCAATCAAGGGTTCTGGTTCATATCCTTTAGCTCAGCTTTAAGTTGGTTCACTTGCTGGTGAAGAGAAGTAGAAGAGTCCTCGACTCTCTTTACAGTAGCAGTTAGTGCTTTCAGTTACTTATGCATTCTTTACTTAAAAGGATATAGAGATGAAACAAATGGAGTAGGTGTACCAGTTCCTAGTCCTTGTACTAATGCAATCCCTGCCCTGACAGCTTCTTTAATATTCTCCCTGTCTTTTTCTTCTTGAGGAACTTCTCCTTCCTCAAGCACTTTCTTGATCAACCTTATATCTAATCTTTATAGAATTCCCATGCCAACAACATTTTCTTTCCAACTAGCTCATTGTCAGATAACTTCTCTAACACTAAGTCATAATCCTTGAGCTATGCCTCAGTAGGGGGATGACCTTCATAAACATTGCAATCTTTGTGATATAGTGAGCCATTACAAAGGCATTAGGCTTGTCAATTTGCCTATCCATTCTTTATAGAAGTAGCTAAGTTGTGTTTACCTTTTGCTTGTTGTTTATGTACCAGAGGTAGAATAAGTCCATCAAGGTGCAATTGCTAATCGATTGTCCCCTTCCATTTATATTCCAAGTAATAAACCTATGGGCAATCCTTAAAGCTTGGCTCTTGATCTTTGAGGCCTTGCTATTGTTGTTGTTGTAATTACTTGTTCCATCAGTTATAGACCTCTAAAACTAGTTGACATCTACTATAAAGGTTGGGGGAGGCTCTATCAAACCAGTGTTAGTAGCATCCAAACTTCTAGCTAAGTCCTTTTGGCTTGATCTTGTATTTCTTTCCAAAAATCCTAAACTTGATTGTGCTAGCTTTAGTATAAACATCACAATCATTCCCCAAAACTTCCAAAGTAGTGAGGAGTTCCATAATAAGCTCCAAGTAAGAGGGTTTCCTGATGTGGCAGAAAAATTACGATTCTATTCCTATCATTAAATCTTCAAGTTGCTTTACCAAATCGTATCTTTGCAAATCATTCCATTCTAGGAATTTTCCACCTTTAAGCTGTCGTTTTAGTAGTTTTTAAGCTAAGAGTTTTTATTTTTCATCTTTGTAGTGAAATTGTTGAGCTCGAAGATCAGTTGAAGGCTTTGAACCTAGTTTGGGAGAGTGCTCTATTTTAGTGACTTGTCCTTGGCCTTTAGATTCTTAGACTATCTTAGCCTTCTTTTTCTACTGTGATTCCAAGTTTGAAGGTTTTGCACTCCTTTTCTTTTATTGAGCAATCATAAAAGCAAAATTCTCTTTAGTTTTAGAGCTAGAGCTGATGTTGGAAAGTTGAGGGTTCTTCTTAACAAGTTATTTGAATCTCTTAGTGGAGTCAGTTTTGGGTGCCATAAGTGATTTTAGGAATTGATATAAGCAAAAAGTAGAAAATTATAGTAGAATTTAAGAGGGAGAGATGAAGAGAAAATAAGGTAATAGTAGAAAGTAAAACTGATTTTAAGGTTTAAGGGATTTAAATAGAAATTCAATGGGTTCCCCATTTAAAAGAAATATGACTATTGGGAATGCTCAACAACTATTATGAGTTAGGCAACGACTATTAGACATGACCATTAGCTTGGTCATCCAAGAGTTCTTTAGCCAATGATGGTGGCTGGTTCGTAACGACCATTAAAATGATGATAACAGCCTTTAGGGATATGCAATGATCAATGAGATTAACAAATTCAAAGCGAAAAACTTACATGTGATACAATGATCATTGTAAGATAGCAACAACCATTGACCATGTTACATAAATAAAAACTTAGTTTAAAACAAATTTCTCAATGACACAACCATTTTGAAAACTTAGCTGATGAAAGTTATTAATCAAATTTAATGAAATGACATTGAATTTGACTAATATTTAGACATTTTGATCTACAAAATACACAATTAAAGTCTTTAATTGTTGAATCTAAAGACTTTAATAGTGATCAAATATCATCACAAGCAACTAGGATTATAAATTGGCTAAAAAGGAGATAAACCTGTTTGAAACTAATCGAAGTTATTTCCATTAATCATACCAAGTTCTCTTTTGATGAATTGTATCCCTTCATCACAAAAAAGGTTTATTAAAAATGTCTGCCAATTGAAGGTTAGTATCAACAAATTCCAACATAAGATCTCCATTATTAGCATGATCCCTAAGAAAGTGATGTCTAATGTCTATATGATTGGTTTTGGAATGCAGATTAAGATTTTTAGACAAGTTTATAGCATTAATATTATCACACTTGATAGCAACTTGCTTTACAACAACATTGTTTTCATCCATAAGATTAGGGCAAAACATAGGCCAACTACTACATAATCAACTTTAGTAGTTGATAAATCAACTGAGTTTTGCTTTTTGCTACTCCAGGACACTAAACATTGACCAAGTAATTGACATGGCTTGAAGTGTTCTTTCTATCTAAGGTACACCCAACAAAATTAACATAAAAAAATGCATTTAACTTAAATGAAGAACTCTTAGATACTAAAGTCCTAAGTTAAGAGTACCAACTTGATACCAAAGTATGTGTTTCACTTCATGCAAGTGAGACTCTTTAGGATTAGATTGATATCTAGCACACAAGCAAACACTGAACATAATATTAGGTCTAGAGGCTGTGAGATAGAGTAGACTACCAATCATACCTCTATATAGCCTTTGGTTCGCATTCATACCATATTCATACATGCTTGGCTTGATATTGGTGGTCATAGGAGTTTTGCAAGGTCTACTATTGTCCATGCTAAATCTTTTGATTTGTTCCTTTATATATTTAGCTTGGTTAATGAAGATTCTTTCTTTTCCTTATTTGATTTGTAATCTAAGGAATAGTTTGAGTTTTTCCATCATTCTCATTTCAAACTCACTATTCATTACTTTAGAAAAAACTTCACATAGGCAAACATTGGTAGCAATATGTCCCCTTTTTTTTTTCTTAGAAAAATCTTCACCCAATATGTTCCTTTTCTTTTTCTGCAAGAAAGTCTCTCAATCTTTCATACCAAGCTCTTGGGGCTTGCTTCAACCCATATAAGGCTTTGGTCAGTTTGAACACATGATTAGGAAAACAATGACTTTCAAAACTAGGAAGTTGTTTAACATACACTTCCTTATCAATGTAACCATTGAGGAAAACACTTTTGACCATTTGATATAACTTGAAATCCATGTGAGATGTAAATGCTAATAGGATTTTAATGGCTCTAAGTCCAGCTAAGGTACAAAGGTCTCATCAAAGTCAATCCCTTCTTCTTGGTTATAGCCTTTAGCTACTAACTAAGCCTTGTTCTTAGAAATGACTACATGTTCATCAAGTTTGTTTCTATAGACCTATTTGGTTCCAATAACAGAATGATTATAAGTTTTAGGAAATAAGGTTCATATTTTATTTCCTTCAAATTAGTTGAGTTCTTGCATAGCAAGAACCTAATGTTCATTTCTAATGATCTCATCTATGGTCTTAGGCTTAATAAGGGATGCAAACGTAAGATTGGTACATGCATTTCTAAAAGATGATTTAGTTGTTACTCATCTTAGTGGATCACCAATTATAAGATCTTTTGGGTGATATTTGTTAAAAGTCTAGTCCCTTTCTAGCTAAGTTTGCTCTTTATTAGGAGTAGGAGGAGGTGGATCTTTATTTC
Organism: Omphalea diandra; assembly: GCA_949677035.1. NCBI lineage: Eukaryota > Viridiplantae > Streptophyta > Magnoliopsida > Malpighiales > Euphorbiaceae > Omphalea > Omphalea diandra. The sequence goes on from CATIWR010045928.1 coordinate 43,236, forward strand.
TTTCATTCCTCATGTCTTGTAGCTTTTCCACATTCTTTCCTTCTTCTCCAATATTTAGCTTACTCATAGGATCTATAAGATCATTAAAATCTTCTTCTTTCTTGAAGAAGTGGGGTCAGATTCATCAAATACAACATATATAAACTACTTTACAACAAGTGTCCTCTTGTTGAAGACTCTATACCATTTGCAAGTGATAAAGTATCCAAGGAAAATTCCTTCATCGGACTTGGAGTCAAACTTGCTAAGGTTGTCTTTAGTGTTTATAATAAAACATTTACAACTAAAAACTTTGAAATATGCAATCTTGGGCTTTCTATTGTTCCATAACTCATATGGAAAATTCCTTCATCAGACTTGGTATCACTTCAACAAGGGTATCAATAAGGGTTTCACAACTCATATGGACTCTATTTAAGACATAGCTTGAAGTCTTTATAGCTTCAGCCTAAAAATACTTAGGAAGATTATACTCACTGAACATGGTTCTAACCATTGCTTGAAGAGTTCTATTCTTCCTTTCTACCATACCATTTTATTGTGGTGTTCTAGGAGATGAGAAGTTATGTGAGATACCATACTCATCACAAAAGCTATGAAACCTAGCATTCTTAAACTCTCCTCCATGGCCACTCCTAATATATGAGATCTTAAAATCTTTTTGATTTTGAATTCTTTTGGTAAAGGTTCTAACTACATCAAAACAAGAATCCTTATGAGGGAGGAATAATACCCAAGTATATCTGAGTAATCATCTACTATGACAAATGCATAATGCATGCCTCCTTAGCTAGATACTCTAGTAGGGCCAAAAAGATCCATGTGAAGCAATTGCAATGGTTTAGAAGAACTTACCTTATTTTTGGCTTTGAATGAGAATTTAATATGTTTACTTATTTGACATGCTTCACACACTCCTTCCTTTGCGAACTTGATTTTAGGTAGACCTTCAATCAAGTTTCTTTTCTTTAACTTATTAAGGAGTTCCACACTTGTAGGTCCTAGCCTTCTATGCCAGGTTTTACCTATATCCATTATAGAGACTAAACATTTTGCATTATGGTTAGAAAGATAATTTAAATCTATCACATAAATATTTTGAACTCTTCTACCAATGAATAGAATTTTGTTATCACTCATCCTTGACACATAACATGCTTATGGCTCGAGCATAACTCTAAGACCTTTGTTATAGAACTGACTTAAACTAACAAGTTGTGCTTGAGTCCATCAAGAAGCAGTACTTTATTATGGATAAATGAGTCATCATCCTTACCAACTTTACCTATGTTAACAATTTTTTGGCTTTACCATTATCTCTAAAAGATGCATAACCAAGCCTTTCAACCTTTGACAACTATGTGAAGAACTTTGTTTCTCCTGTCATGTGCTTTGAACATCCACTATTTAGATACCACTTTTGCTCTCTAACTTGGGATTTCAAGCACATCTGTAAAATAAGGAAGATTATGTCTTAGGTACTTAAAACTTCTTGGGTTCTAGGGGGTTAGCTCTTGCCAACTGCTCATCATGCCTTCTATATTGGCAATGATATGCAATATGCCCATCTATACCACAATAGAAATAATTGCCATCAAAGTGAGTTGATATCCCACCTTTAGGTGGCACATGCATATAGTGTCTCTTAAACTTGTAGCTTCTTTGAGCAATGTGTTTATGAGTATTTCTCATATGAGGAATTCTCTTATGTTGTGTATGTCCATACCTTTATACAACTTGCCTCTTAAGCTTGTAAGAGTGATATATGTAGTATTTCTCAATTATGTGTGATTGTGTTGAGACTTCCCTCTTGAGCCATTATTAGTGGCATTTCCTTTTTTGGAAACTCTTTACTTCACAACATAGTTAGAAACATTATTCTCTTTAGCCTTAATAAAGACTGTTTGAGAAGAGAAGGGAGCCATTGAAGTAGTGGCATTATAATCTAATCCATATTTGATAGATGGAATCCTTTGAGCCTTAAGGATGGAGTGTAACTTCTCTTTTCCTTTAGTGAACTTACTAAGATTTTCCTTTAGTTTAAGGTTCTCAACTGTGAGATACTCTACCTCTTTAGTTAGAGTTTTTTTTTTTTTTAACTCTTAGCACATTCTTTTAAAGATTTATTCTCTTTTTAAAGAGAAGAGGTATTAGACTTAAGAGTCTCAATGCTCATAGTGAGTTTGGTGATTATCGAGTACAACTTATCTCTAGAGTAGAAGTCAAAATGATTTACCTCTTTGTCACCATCTGCTAGAAGTGTGTTCACTTGAGGATTCATTTGATTGCTCCTCAATTTCCATAAGACAAAGGTTAGCTAGCTTTTTTCTTGTTTCATCTTCATTGGGTTTGGAATCACTAGTGTCATCCCATATGGCTTTGTACACTTCATTTCCTTTCATGGAGGTGTACTTTCTAGAAGGGAGCTTGCTTTTCTTAATCTTAAAACAATTTGATTTTATATGCCCTTTTTCATTACATCTATAACAAGTGATTTGACTCTTAGTGCTTTTCATCTTATAGTTCTTTGCCTTTCTACCCTTTTATTTGATAGAAACTTCTTCATTTGGTTGGTAATGAAGGCAAAATGTTAATCTTAACTACTATATTCATCATCACTAGAGGAGGAAAAAGCTAGTAAGTAAGAAGTAGAGGGAGTTATAGAACATACCTCTTTGGCTTTCAATGCCAAGTCTTTCTTTTTCATCCTTGTGTTTTCAACAGACTGCTCAAGAGTGATCTCATAAGCTAATAGCTTTCCCATAAGCTCATTAAGTAACAAGACATCTAATTTGTTGGCTTCCTCTATAATTGTCTTATTCACTTCCCATTTATCTTTTGAAAGTGTCCTCAAAATTTTTGCTACCATGTCCTTATTTGTATATGACTTCCCTAAGGTCTTGAGAGTCCCCACAATATCTATAAATCTATTATACATCTCAGTAATAGTTTCAACAAGTTGGTATACAAACATTTCATACATGTACATATGCATTTGTATATTTTTCTTCTTTACTTCACTGGTTCCTTCATGCTGGGTTTGCAATGTGTCCTATATTTCTTTGGCTAATATGCACATTTGCAACTTAACATACTAAGATTTATGGATTGCACATAAGAGAACATGCATTGCTCTTCTATTCTTTAGGTATGCCTTTTTTTCTTCAACACTCCACTCACTTTTATGGATGCCATGCTATTTTAGAGTTACATAGGGTGAGGATTCATCAATCCTAAGATACCTCCTATGATGAGTTTTGCCTAAGGCCATTCATTGTCCTCCAAATGCCTTGTATTGTATGTTCATTTTTTCCTTTTTATCCATGGTTCATGCACCTTCTTTATGTTTGATATACTAATTTATGATGTTGAAATGTGATTATTGTGGACTTAAATACATGCTTAGGTACCTTGACTTTAAAGATGTTGTGAGATGACAACTAGGATCTTTGTTTGCCTTTTCTTTTAGTTCCCTTTATTTAATTACTAACTTGTTTTCTTCCTTTGGATGTTGGTGTTATTGCTTAAGTTGGACCATGAATTTCGTCTTGGTTATCTTTCTATATTGATTATGGGTGATTATGTTTATATGGATGGATGATAATGCATGATAAATCCCTATCTCTTTACATATGATTATGAATGATGTGATGTGTGAATAATGAATGCATGAGACCTTTTTGCCATGATGCATGACCCCACTCCCATTTTGATTAGAGTGATGATTTGATTGGCTCAATTGCCCTTGATGTATGCCTAGGGCCGTTGATTAGACTAATCAATAACTTAGCTAAAATATTAATAGCAAACCAAGGATGCCTGAAGGCTGGATCCTAATGTTTGGGCCGTTTGGGGGTGCTTAACCTCTTCCTTAAGCCATACCTAATTTTTGAACCCAATCTCTAATAGGGTGAAGGCGAAATGGGCCTTCTAATCAACTTAGATTAGTTCATATTTTGCCATCCTTGATTTTTATTCTGACCAAAGTGAGGTGTTGACTCTACATTTCTTAGGGATGACACTAATGTATTATCACTCACTTGGTTCCTTGATGACCACCATTTTTTTTATGAAAGGCTTTGAAGCCACGTAAAGACTAAAAGGAACCCCTATTGATCTAAAAGTACACCATACCTTAAGGTCATTACCAATGTAAAGACCCTCGTCTTTTTAATCCCCTGTTGATCGATAAAACGATGGACCAAACTTGACTTCCTTTTTAATCTCAAGTTCACTTTTAATATTTTAAACTTGTCAGAAAGTTACTCCATTGCATTCATGTGGCCTCCACACTTCACCACGAGCATTAAGTGCCTTTAGATAAATCGATGCTTCTCCAAACTTGAGACCTAAGCTCCATTTAGGCTTAGAAGATTGCGAGAAGAATTCATCACTCATAAGCCTAGAACCTTTAGGTATATCAAATGGGAGATCATGAAAATTGCCCTCCCAAGCTTATAGGAACCATTAACTACAACAACCCTTTCAACTGTTAGGCACATATAGGAGCCAATAGTACCTTGAAATAGGATACCCCACTTGTTTGCATTTCTTCAAAGAAGAGTGAAAGTTCTCGAAGAACATGGTTAGCAACCTCTAATGTAAGAATAAATGTAACCCCATCCCCTTTGATGTAATTAACCCCTACATATAAATATTTATGTATTTCCCCTTTCATGCTATGTAAATACTTTCTGTGCACGTCCCTCTTTCTTTAAAAGGATCGTTTTTCTTATTTGTACATATTTCTTCAAGTAATGTAAAGGATTCCTTCTTTTAGTACCTTCTATTTATGTTTTTTTGAGGCTATGAATCTTCTCAGTTTGAGGTGACCTCACATATTCTTTACCCCATGATGGTATAAGAATAAAACCATACTTAGGAAAGAGCCACTAGAACTTATGTGTAGGAATAATAAGGTTAGAATGATCTTGTGAAAACTGACTTGTGCATAACATGCATACATGTATCAATTACTTGCTCATGCATCATACTGATAACCCTTGTCTTGTAGCTATCATAGCTCCATCCAAGCCCTCATGGAAGAGAAGGGGGAATAGATTTACTAGAAAGAGTAAGAATCTGAATTTAAGTCAGAAAGTCAATCTGATTATGGAGCCAACATATTGTTAGAGATTTTAGATAGAATGATGGCTGACTTCAACCATAAGATGGAAAAAAGGATTGCCAAGGTGGTAAACAAAAGTGTCAATGGAATTTTGAAAAAGGGGGAGACCTCTACTAATAGAGCTAATAAAGGGAAAACACCAGTGGAAGCACCTCAACCTATGGTAATTGATGATGATTTGTCTGGGATGAAAGAATATCATGAAAGTAAGCTTGCCAAGGAAGAAGGAAGTATAACTACCATTCTTGAAAAACCCCTCAAATGTAAGAAGAGCACTCAATTCAATGACTTTGATAAGTAGTTGGAGAAAATATAAAGGGCTTTGGGTGCTAAGGGTCTGGAGAGGGGAATAGACATTAAGGAATTATTAGCCCACAAACTTGAGAAGCCACCAGTTAACTTCGGTATGCCTGAGCTTCCTAAGTTCACAAGGATTCATAACACTTAGAATAATGTCCATTCATATGTGCTAGTTGTGAAGGTGTACGAGGCTCCTACAAGTATTATGTTAGGGCTTTTTGAGTTACAATGGGAAGGGTCTACAAAGACGTGGTATTCAATTAATCAAAAACTATCAGGGACAATTGGAAAGAGTTAACAAAAGCTTTTAAGAGGCATTACGTGTAACATCCTTAACCTAAATCATATGCATTTTAATTATGTTATATTTGAATATATGCATTGGATAAATAATTATTTAGACATGTGAATTAGAGAAACATGACGATGACACTTGCACCGTTACATTTGGGACACTTGAACATATATGTAATGTTTGTATGGTTGCATGAAAAATTATCTTATGTTGTGTGCATGTTATAGTATCATAAATAATGGTATTTTAGAGCTTATTTAAAAGTATAAGGAACATCTAAGGATTAGGAGATTGATAAAGGTGCTTAAGGAGTGAAAAAGAGGGACTAAAAGAGCAAAGTGAACTTCCAACCAATAGGAATGCAACACCATGATTTTTTCTTATTGTAATAGGCTTACAAGTGTAATTTTTAACCCTTTAGGATCAGAATTGAGGGGTTAGACGTGAGGTACAATAGAAGAAAGAGGGAGCTAAGGGAGAAAGAAAGGAAGGAAGAAGAAGAAGAAAAAGAAGAAGGAGAGGAAGAAGAGTGAGCTGCCTAGGAAAGAATCCTAAGGTTTTCTAATTCTAGGACATTAGGTAAGTTAATTTATCTTCTTTTAACATGAAATTAACCCATCATTACATGTTAATCATGCATCGTTAGTGAGAATTATGGAGTATTTGAGATAGAACTCTTGGATGAAAGTTGAAATTCAAGAGAACAAGAGCTGATTATGTTGATTTTGCTGTTAGAGCAGAATTTTGTACCCTCAGTTTCATAACCCTAAAAGAGGAATTATGGAAAGTAAAAAATATAATAGTTGTAGCTTTATGTCTCATATAAATGCATATGAAACAGTTTTGCTTGATTTTATGTGTGTGAGGAGATATGGCTCCTTCATAAGGGCTGGTTCACAACCAACTGAAATGATCTCAGTCTTTCTGTTTTCTTATATTTTGATGGCCTTATGTTCTGATTTTAGCAAAGTGAAAAACATGAAATTTTCAGCTTTATATCCCCTAAAAATACCTGTAAATTAGTTTTGATTGAATTACTGTGTGGAAAGAGATACGACTCATTGATTGGGACTGACCATGTACGTGGATGAAACCTCACATTTCTTTTAATTCTGTTTTCCAAGAATTTGATGGCCATAGATTTAGAATTTGATGATGGTTCAAACTTGAAAGTTGTGTATTTATGTCTTATCTACATTCCTGTGAAATATTTTTTCCAAATACAACATGGTTGTTGAGATATTATCCCTTCATCATGACTATTTGTCAACATGTTAAAACCTGCTCACCCTGAGATTTGGTCCTTTGTTTTGTTGACTTTACAGACTAAATTAGACAATGAGTAAAACATTAAAAATGTTCCTTTATATGTTTTGTAACAGGTGGTAGATTATTATTGCAATGCAATTTGTATAATTTGAGATACACCTAAGAATGTAAGACCTACTCAGATTGAGATGACATTGCAATAGGGCAAAATTCAAAAATTCACCAAATTTTCTGTGTGTCTGATATTGGCATGAAATTTGAATATGTTGTATCGTTATGTGTCTAGTTTGTTTAAAAAAAGAATCAAGTAATTTGGATGAGTATATATGGAGTTATTTCTGTGAGAGTATAGCAAGCTCAGGCTGCCATATAAGGAAAATATGCATAAACACTAGGTTCACTTGCATGAATCATGCCATAGTTGCATAACACGATGAAAATCTTACTTTACCATCATGATTTGGTGTATTAAAATAGGTCCTCAAGGCATTGAAGATAATAGTGGGAATAAGCAGGACCGTCCATGGCTTAACAAGCTTGAAGGAGGAGGTAAGTAAATAGCAATGGTACTATACGTGTGATTGGTTAAATGCCATGAACATATACTCAATGGAATGAAATGTTGTTTAATGTGATGATATTGAGGAATACATTGATGAAAAGATTGTTGTACTCTTGATTTATTTATTTTTATGAAACATTGATAAATTATGACTTGGGAATGAGACTATGTGGTGA
>CATIWR010045937.1:0-55185 GCA_949677035.1 Omphalea diandra
ACCTCCTTTTTGAATAAGTTGGATTTAAAAAACTAAGTGTGAGGGAGTAGATTAGATAATTTGCTGCTCCTCCACTTAAGGTTAGTAAGCAATAGTGATGATTTCGTAATCTCAACTTTGATAATTAGGACTTGCAAAAAAGTAAGCAAGTTGGATAAAAAGATTTTGGAACAGTTGTATAGAGAAGATTTGCATAATAAAATTGAATGGATAATGTTTTGCACAAGTTCTAGAAAAGGATTAACATAAAAAGCTTAATATATTATAAAATTTTATAAATTATTTTTATGCAAAAACATTTTTATATTATTAAACTTTTAAATTATTTTATGTGAGAATTTTTGTATGGTTAAATGTTCTATATCATATTATTTGTCACTTATCAAAAATATTATGTTGTTAATATAATTATTTGACAAATAATAAATTTTCATCTAAAATCGAATCTAAAGTCATAATTAATTATATATTTTGATTTATGATAGGCCATAGATATTATTATTATTTTATTTATCTTATTGTTAATGTTTAATATGTATGATATTGATACATAATAAGGTTTAGTCATTATTTTTTTTCTTTCTCTCATATTAATTTGAATAATTATTGACTGTTTTTTTAGTGGATGATCAACGATTTTTACTTTTTCCTTTGTGCTTTTCTCTAAGCCATTTCAAATCCAATTAGATTTGCAATTATAGATCTTCAAACCTAATTAATTTTTTTAAATTATGAACTGACTTAATATTAGACTATGTTCGTTGCATTGTTTTACCAATCGATTCAATGCGACAGTTACGCGAGAAGGAAAATATATTAGTGATTATATGTTTTAATTATTTATTTTCCTATTGTGAAAATTACTTAACAATGCTTTATGAAGATATAGATGTTTTAAAATTTTTATTTTTTTAGCTCATTCAAATAGTAAAAATTCAATTTTAAGAGATGAAATTCTTTTTTTTTTTTTAAATGTTTAGACTATCAAACTTATTTTAATCATTAAAGTTGAATTACAAGTAATAATATCACTAAATAAAGTACACTTATTAAGTGGCAATATCAATTCAATTAAAAAATACAGAAAATGAATTCCATCATCAAAATAAGTAATAATTTCTTTTTTATATACTTTTATGTACATTCGACAATCATTATATTTTCATCAATGAATCAAAACCTACAATTGGCTTTTAAAATGGGTTCAATCGATTAAATTTCCATGTGAGACTATTTGCTTAGGTATCATATAAGAGTTTTTTTTAAGTACAAAGGTATAAAATGAATAGAAAGATATAAAATGAAATGAAATTATTTAAAATTTTTCTATTTCATTTTTTAACCCTTGATTTGGAGATTAAGAAAAATAGACATTTAGAAGTAAATGGATATAAACTTTTAACCTCCATTTATATCCTAAAAACCTCACAAACAAAACTAACACATTAACCTCCATTACATTCTATTCCTTAAATCTCTCTAATCTATTCCAAAAGAATTAGGGAATCCGCAAACAAAACAAAACAAAGTTGCAGATGATAATTGAAGGCCTCAAGTATGGTTGTGGATAAGTGGTTTCTGGGCCAGACTCTAGTGAGCTTTTTTAGCCCATTAAATCAACTCCAGTTTTATTTCCGAGTTCAACAATTCCCAGTCTGATCTCAAGCTACGCAATTTTTTCTTTTTCTTTTTTTTTCCTGTAAATGTCTCAAAACAATTATTTAATTGTTATATATATATATATATATATATATATATAACTTTCATTGATAAGTACAACCTATTATGTTTCTATATTTGATCAATTCTCTAAAATGCATTAATTACTTCTCTTTGGAATATTAGGGTGGGAGAAGGGTACAACCATATTAGAAATGAAGCTTAGAGACTCCTGCTCAGGGCCGGTTACGGAAAAGCTTGATTCTTGACAATTTTCGTGTTCAGTCGCTTCAATCTAGAATAAAAAAGATTGTGCATAGCAATAATATCCAAGATTCCTTATATACTCAAATCCCATTAGTTTCTGGTGCAAGACTACAAACACTAAACTACATAGTTACAGTGGAATTAGGGGGTCGAAACATGACAGTGATTGTAGATACTGGAAGTGACTTGACATGGATTCAATGCCAACCTTGTAGACTATGTTATAATCAACGAGACCCTCTTTTCAATCCTTCAATATCCCCTTCATACCAAACCATTTTTTGCAACTCATCAACTTGCAAATCCCTCCAACTTGCTACTGGGAATTCAGGATCCTGTGGTAGTAACCCACCGACCTGTAACTATGTTGTTAACTATGGTGATGGGTCGTATACTCTGGGTGAGCTAGGCGCAGAACAGCTCAATCTGGGAACCACTCCTGTCAGGAATTTCTTATTTGGCTGTGGCAGGAATAATAGAGGTTTATTTGGAGGAGCTTCAGGTCTCATGGGATTGGGAAGGAGTGATCTTTCTTTGATTTCTCAAACTTCTGAAATATTTGGTGGAGTTTTTTCCTATTGTTTACCAAATACAGCAGCTGATGCTTCAGGTTCTTTAGTCTTTGGTGGTAATTCTTCAGTTTACAAGAACACAACTCCTATTTCTTACACTAGAATGATTCCTAACCCACAACTACCAACCTTCTACTTTCTCAACTTGACTGGTGTTAGTGTTGGTGGAGTGGCTTTGAAAGCTCCAGGATTTGATGTACTCATCGATTCGGGTACTGTTATTACCAGGCTTCCTCCTTCAGTTTACAGGGTTCTGAAAGCCGAGTTTTTGAAACAGTTTTCTGGGTTTCCTTCTGCGCCACCTTTTTCAATCTTAGATACTTGCTTTAACTGAACGCATATGAAGAAATTGATACTCCTACTGTAAAGATGCAGTTTGAGGGAAATGCTGAGCTGAATGTTGATGTAACTGGGATTTTCTATTTTGTGAAGACGGATGCATCTCAGGTCTGTTTGGCTCTTGCTAGTCTCTCATTTGAGGATGAGATCCCTATAATAGGAAATTATCAGCAGAGGAACATAAGAGTTATATATGATACTAAGTCGTCTATGTTGGGATTTGCAGCAGAACCTTGTGGTTTCAACTGAGCAGATGAGTCGAAAAGTATTTAGTTGTTGGGTTGTGAATACGTTTCTCTGATGCAATGGCCAATATTTTCCGTTGGAAAATATCTATAACCTATTGGGGCAAGGTATAGATATGTAAATGTCATTTCGCATTTCCTAGTGTCTCTTCAGTGTGATAAAATGATAATGCTACTTCCTAACACAGCAAAAAGCGTGCAAGTTGTATATTTTCTTTTCCCCGTAACCTCTGTTTAATATAAGAAAGATTATAGTAAATGTAGATTATAGTAAATGTGGTATATATATATATATATATATATGGATGATCATATAATGAGTTCATGGAATTTCAGTCTTCATGGGGCTGACAAAATCCAAAGGATCCTCTTTGTACAAGGTATCTAAATATCACGCAGATGATGATCAGCAAAATGACTCCACCTCATTCAACGTCATATCAGATGATATATTCTTTCCCAGCAAAACTAATAGCTTTGAATAAGAAGATAGTCTACTAGAATTTGCAAAATTTATCCAAAAAAAAGAGGTAATGGGCCCGATGGACATTTCCCATGTTGGAGGTATCTCCTCAATAATGTTCTAACATATCTTCGCTTGTCCTTCAATATGATTCCTGTGCTTTAAGATATCCAGAGTTTCGTCCACCAGAAATGTTACAAACTTACGCAAACAATATCAACTGCTTGATCACGAGATTGCAAGAAATGTCTGAGAAGAATTACTCGTATTGTTGATCAAGCCACTCCATTCCGTCATGGTCGAAAGTTATATCGTCACAAGCTTAAACTATGTCCACTGATTTTTCTATCCACAAAATGGCTCTTTTAGTGGGGAGATCCTGGAATTATCAAGGGCAGGAATATCTAATAAAATGGGACAGATGACTGGGGACCCAATAACTAGTCATCATGTATAAACTAGAAGTTAGCTAGATGCCATTTTTCTTCCTTAATTCAAGAGCCATCAACAAGGGAGGCCATTTCAAGGTTTTCAGTTTCAAGTATATCATCACCTTTTTTTGTCTTCAACATCTCTGCTGGAAGGATGGATATGTTGGGATCACTTCTGGGTATTAGAAACAGCAGACCAATAGGAACCATTCTTAAAATGCTCCGCATCAAAATGGCCATCCACAGGTTATCAAATTGTGTTCGTGTAACCTTCAAGATGTGAAGTAAGAGACCCCCAACCCAAGTTGATGAAAGCATACCAACATGATCAATTGACATGAGGAGAGCAAAGAAAGTACCCTCTATGCCAGCAGGGCAAAGCTTGGAACTAAGCACCAGAAGAGGCATCCATTTAATGCGTCCAATCATTCGAGAAACAGCTTCATCAATCACAACAAAAAAATAATCAGGTAAACCAATTCTCAAGTTCATGCGCAAGACCAATATCAAATCTAGCAATCCTGATACACCATACAGCAACTGAGACCAGAAAAGTATGTCTCGAAAAGGATGGTTCTTTAACAAATTTTGGTAGATGAGCACACCAAAAAGAGAGCCAATTGCACCCGCTGAGAATATGGACCCAACAACCTCCTGTGTAAAAACATAATCATAAGTTTACATGATGGGATTTGTGTTGTAAAGAAAAACTTCTGAAAACATAGTACGAATTCTACACCAAAGATGCATTCAATAGCATACAAACGAGTGATCATATACGTGAAGTGCTTGTGTACTAACAAAGGCTTCTAAAAAAATAGTAGGGATTCTGCACCAGAGATGCATCCAAAAGCACGCAAATAATTGATCATATAGAAGCAAACTAGTCATTAGAAAACAAAAGCAAATATTTATAATAATAAATTGAAGAAAAGGATAAACATCTGAACAGAATAGCAGCACATATTTTATAATGGATTCATGACAAAGAATGTTATTAAAAAGCATATATTGGTTGACAGAAAAATTAAATAAACATTGAAAGTTGCACAATACATCCTCCTAGTTTTAATTTTAATATGATGAGTTATAGACTTTCACAAGTTGTCCAATGTAAGATGGTCATCAACTTCTTCTTATAAACTTTACATAAATCTGATGTGGCCTACAATGTACAGCACTTAGCTTTGTTGGGAAAAAATTGAAGAGTAGAGAATGATTATTTTATTGAAAACACAGGAAACAATCATAACCACCAAATGACTAAGTCAATAGCTGTTTTAATTTTGAATCAATTTTCAACAAGCTCGATAGTGAGCCTTGGCATTCTTTATGCAGCAAAAAATTGTCACCATAATGCATACATAAGACAGTGACCAACCATTTCATTTCTTTCTCTAAACTTGAAAATTGAAAACTACTCATTTTTTATGGATTGAACAGAGTAGTTTATGTTGGTCTGTATCTCACACTACTAAACAGAAAGACCAATTAACCAAGCTTGGAGTCACTATTGAGCTAACTGGACTTTTGATGCAAAGTGATGGATCTATTCTAAGATGCAAGTCATAGAGGAAGTTATCCAAATGAATGATCTTTTTGGATGAATGCCTTCAAACATACGAGTAATCTGATTAATTTTCTACACAACACCTTAGGGCTCCTTGAAGGATTGTTTCTGTTAATGTTTGGCAAACCAGTGACAATTATTTTCAAACTGAGGTGAAATAAACAAGAAACAACTTAAACTAAAACTGACTGCAACCCACACACTGAGAATAAAATTTTGCGAAACAAGTGAGTTGGAATTCTTTGGAAACCCATTGCAGCTTCAATAGTGTCCCATCGTTATGGCTTTTGAATCAGTTTCCAAGAAAATGCATCCTAACATAAGTTGACAGCCATTCTTAAGAAGAAAAACCAATTTCAAAAGTCTTTAATCTTAGGCTCCACAAGTATATCTTATCATCTTGATTTAAAAAAATAAGAAGGAAAATAATAAACTTTAGCCCATGTAAGTGATCAATTGTCTTGAAAAAAAAGAGAAGCCAAAGTATTTAAAATAGTATGGATGGTAATGTAAACCCATATATGGGAATTGGTTGTGCCTTTGGCACCTAAATTCCATATTCCATTACACTTCATTGGGCCAAACGTTTGTTGGATGACACACGAGTTCTCATTAATAATGCAAGGTTGTTGACTGTAAACTGATCAAAGCCTCAAATCACAACTAAACAGCATACTTTATCCTATAATACTCACGCAGATAAGGATATTCAGACGTCAGTAAGGTGATTTGACACTTCTTATTGCAAGGAAAATCTTTAGAAACTTTAGAGAATATGCAAACCTAATCCCATGTATGGACTCAGATCTAATACTCATACCTGAGTGCAAGTGATGCTAACAGGTAAAAAGACGTACCTGTGAGAAAGAAGGACCTCCCTTTGCATCTGTATACCAATAGAACATTCCTTCATGAATATTCAAGCTCACTGCAAGCGACAAATACATGTACAAACATGGCCTCCAAACATCCCAACATTTCAGTGTTGCCCACATAGCCTTACCAGCATCCATAAACTTCTCATGTACCTATTTTAAATGCTTCAAATGAGAATCAAATAAAGCTGCAATATAAATTTGCTAAAGTACAACTAGAATAAGCTCACTCTTCTATAAGCAACTCTATGCCCACAGGATTCTCTCAGGACTACTCCAACCAAAATGATCAAGCCTGGTGGAATACTGAGCAAACCAAAGACCCCCTGTCAGGCACGAACAATATTTTAACATCTCAATAAAGGGTTAAACGAAGAAATTGAAGAAATTAATCTGGCATTGAACCAAACTAGAAAGCTTTGAACTAGATTTAACCCATGACAGAAACATCAAAATATGATAGGTTCTGAGAAAGGAGAGAAAAATTAAAATTGATGTCGCCAATGAGCAGAAGAATAAGAAGAAAAGGAGTTGTAATTACCTAATTCTTAGTTTTGAACAATCAGAGACTTTTGGAAATTTCTAGGCCTTTTCTTGTTTTTGCACTGTGGGATTGGGAGTTTTTTTTTTTTTTACATTTTTTTGGGCACCGCATAATTGGGGCCAATGTTAATGAATTATGCTGATGATAAAATATAGCCAATCATAAATATGAATAAACTAACCTTAGAACCAAGTTTGTGGACCAAAATGCCACTGAGTGAGAATCCCACAAGTGCCCCAATGGAAGAGCTTAGTCCACACAAGCTTTGCATATCACCAGCTAAAGAAGGATGAGTTATGCTGTTTTGCGTCACACAGGCATCAATAGTCACATCTGCTATAGCTATACCAGCACTACCCGCCATCAAAGACAACAGGGCAAATGCAAGATGCAAGTTCTTCTGTAATGATAGCACAAGCATTGCAATCATGCTAAGGAAACCTGAAAGTAATGAGATGGAGCCATACTGTTTAAACAACTACCGGCTTACCATTTATTTTTTGCATCCAATATTAATATAGTTAAATCTCATTTTCTTTTTATGTGCTCTAACCCAGAAATGGAATGGGAAAGATTAATAGTGAAAAAAGAGCACCACTGCAAAAGACAGGATGTCTTGGATAACGTGCTTTACTTTCTTCATCAACTAAGAATAATGCCACTTCCATGAAAGGACCAAAATGAATCCAGTAAAGGAAAAGGTTTTAATTTTCTATTAGAAATCCTAGAAGTAATGATCCTACAAGTATTACGCAAACATGATTTTGACGCCTTTGTTTTGTTAAAAAAAAATGAATGATTGATGAAAAACCTCACAGGAATATCAGAAGCCAGCCAAATGTGATGATGTATTATTAGTTCTAGGTGTGACGTGACTACGACCTGTTGTAGATAGAGTTTTTATTATTTCTTTTATTTTGGTTAGGAATTTCATTCAAAACTATCATGATCTCTCCTTTCTCTCTATTTTAACCTTAGAATCAGTGACTGTTAACACGTTTTTAACATTATGCCGTCGAACTGTTGGTCATGGCAGATTTGTGGTAAGTTCCAGTAATGTAGCTTCAGTAGCAAAATCAGAATGGGAGACAAATATAATGTACCGCTTTTCTCTACTTGTCTCCCTCCAGTCCCTTTCTGATGTTCACTTAACAGTTCTATAGGATTAAGATTGAAACATGCAATGAGAAGATATAATCTAATGGCATATGTCTTTGTTATTTTATTTATCCTACTTTTGCAGTAATTCTCATTCCAAGTGGTAGTGGTCTAATGTTTTGCAGCCTTTTTCCTTTCATAGTTAAAGCTTATAATTTCACCTGTAACATTTCTCAGATTACAGTACAACGTTGTACAGTTACTTTTGGCTGTCCAATTTGTACTTCTACTTCCTAGAAAATCTGTATAAAAAATGCGTTCATACCTAATCTTTGGTTTCCATTTGATTATTTTTCTTATTACATAGAAGGTTAACAAAAAGAAGCCTATATCACTGTCTATCGATAGGCTTAACAATTCTTTAGACACTTTTCAAGAGAAAAAATTTGCTTTTCAAGAGAAAAAATTTGCGGTGTTATAGACTGAAGTCCAATACTAAAAGTAAAGCTAATTTGTAATCCACATTTCTACCAAACGCCAAAGGATTATCCTGCACCACAGCTTTTACAATAAGTTGCCACTGCTCAAATTATTTGTATAAAAAAAAAATGGAAAA
Organism: Omphalea diandra; assembly: GCA_949677035.1. Taxonomy (NCBI): domain Eukaryota; kingdom Viridiplantae; phylum Streptophyta; class Magnoliopsida; order Malpighiales; family Euphorbiaceae; genus Omphalea; species Omphalea diandra. Next base: position 8,680 of record CATIWR010045937.1, read on the forward strand.
GCCAATTCTTCTACATTTTGACCAAAAAGAGCCCATAAAAAGGGATATTAAGAAAGTTGTCCCAACCTAATACATATTCATTTCAAGAACAAGAACAAAAAAGAGAGATCTAAATCAGACGCTAAAGAAACCTCAACGGGATGCCAAAAAGCTATCTACTACCACAAAAGGAGAACTCAAGTCACATAAAAAACAAATACTTAATCCCAATTTGCATAACAGCAATCTAAGCAGCCACCAAAAAGAAAAAAACAAAAGATACAAAATTACAAGAGAAGCAAACATAATTTTACCTGCAAAAACAAAATAAGGACGCCTGCGATAGCCAAAGACTGGAAGAGTATCAGTAAGGAGACCCCAGAAAGGTTTGACAATCCACGGAATTTGAAGCAACCCAAAAAAGAGCTGTGCTTCAGATGGCTGTACCTTTTGCTCATCCTTCATGTAGTACTGAGTACTGACTCTGCTCAACCCCACTCCAAAACCCTGACTTATCCCATACACAATCATCACTCCCAACACAAAGCTCCAATGCAAGTTTTCAGTTATCATCTTGAACCACTGCACTGGCCTTAAAACAAAATCCAAGAATCCATTTTTTGAGCTCTTTTCCATCTGGGTTTCCTCCATTACTTCAAAGGTTCAATCTTTGGTGCGTTTGCCCAACTGGGTATCTAGATCAAAATGTGCTCAAGGCGAGACCTTGACTGCCCATTTTGGTCTTGGGTAGAACAGAAAACAGAGATAAGTCTCCTCTTTGGTCTTGGATCCAAAAATTCCGCGTTTGTGACTTCATTAGCTATGACTAATGAGCCAAAATCTGAACAAAGACAACTTCATGAGTTGATGCCGTCTTGACGTTTTGACTTTCAATTGTTCTCAAAGATTACTGTATTATCAAATATTTATTTGCTGATCACATTTACGTTAAAAATAATAAAAATAAATAAATAATTTAATCAACAGATATCGATAAAATTTACTTTCTCTTATGGAGTTAGTATTGATGAATTCGCAGACCTGAATAAGTCCATCTAGATTGATTAAGGAGAGAATACATGCATGACAGAATTTAAGAATTCTTTATTACATTAAAAAAATTGTGGAGATCAGATTGCTTTCTATATTGGGCAGGATGACAATAAAAACTATCCAAGTCTACTCAATTAACATTTGCCTCTCTGTTGACAAAAAAAAAATTGCCTGTAGCTCCAACCCAATAACCAACCTTAATGGATGAGATATGGCAAGACTTGGGCACTTGGGTTGCGAGCTTAAAAGCCCATGTCTCTTAAATTAGTCACATAGTGCACATGAAGTGATTTAGAACATGAACATTGCCTAACAAACCTCCTTAGATTTCACTTCTACTAATTCTATACTTTTCAAATATATCTTACATGTAGTGTAATAGAAAGTTGAACCACTAGACAAATTTCTTGATTTCTAGTTGGATAACTCTAAAAAATGACGAGTTGTTGTAAAAGTATCTCTAATAAGCTTTTTATTTGAGTAAAATTTTTTACTTTAAAGAGTCAATTCAAAAAAATTATCTTTAACACACTTTTTTTAAAAAATTTTAGAATAGAAAATTGGTTTAACTCTTTACTTATAAAGAGACAAACTTTGCTCTCCATTCTAATAACCATTAAAATATTTCAATTTCCTATACAAAACATTAATTGAATATCTACCTCTTTTCACTTTGTTAATTGCAAATAGCAATGGAGTTTGCACTGTGTTAATTTTGATTCCACATATATATTCACCTAAAGCTTGAAAAATATATTATACATTGAAATATTTATTCATTTCAATTCGATTTATATTTTTTTAAGATTTAAATTTTTAGTTTTGATCAATTCAATTTAATTTAAACAAAATACGACCTCTATTTGTGAGTTACTCAAAATTTTATAAATATGAAAATAAGTTTAATATTTATTAATCAATAATGTACAAATATGAGTTTGAATAAACAGATATACACCTCTTAGATATGGATAAAATACTCTATCCTCTATCCATTTTCATTTCTAATATAAAGTGAGCTTTTTTCTTTTTCAGAAAAAAATGGGACACATCAATGGAAGTTGGTGGAGGCATCACTTAGGTTTAATTTCAGGATTGATATTTTTTAAAAGATTTGGAGAAGCAAAGCCTTTCCAGCTATAAAACGCACATTAACCAGATTGAATCTGGCACGAGTGTAACAAATATTTATTCACAACAACCTTTGTAGGCATTGAAAATTCACAATCTAGTTGGTTAATGTAACCCAACTTTAATGAAAATCAGGCACACGCCGCAAAATATAGGACACCAAAAATGATGGCCCTTTAAACAACCCCTCCGACACCAACCCATTTGGTTGGTTGGTTAGTTGGCTCCCCTTTGTGCATATACTAATTTAACCCACTAATCTCTCTTCAATAATAACTTCATACATAATTTAAGAATAAGAAATTATTGGGTGAACCCAATTCGCAAATTAAAATTATAAACCTTTCATTATATATCTGACATTTGACATTATTTATTTAAAATTTATTAAATTAGATATATATAATCATATGCAAAATATGTACATTAATTAATTATAGATAATTATGATTAGATAGTTTATATCCAATATCCAATTTAATAAATTTTAAATATATATCATATATATAATAAAAAATTTATAATTTTAATTGGAAAAATGATTTTATCCAAAAATTTAAACAAATAACTCTCAAAGTTAAAAAAAAAAAAAAAGAAGTGTTTTTGCAATGATTTGTACTTATATTTGTAGTGTTGTGTGGTATGTTCAAAAAGAAAAAAAAAAAAAAAAAAAAAAGGAAAATCTCATCACTTAATTAGGGTGTTGTCACTAAAGAATTGATTTTTTTTGTTTTTTCTGTGGTTTGGAAATAATATTATTATTTTATTTAATTTTCCAGAGTTGTGCAAAAGAAGTGAAAAATACTAATGAGCACAAAAAAGACGTGAGTAAAAAAAATTGAGTCGTATTATTTATGTCAGCTTTTGTATCTTAATGCATTTAAAATACGATGCTTTTTGGATGATTTTTTTGACGACAGACATTCAAATAAATTCTATGGTTATTGATTTAATATACATAAATGTTAATATTAAATGGCAAGAAGTCCCTCTCTGTGGCTGGTAAAAACCTAGCAAGCAGCTAGCTTCACAAATATGACAAATAACAAAATTTTATGCTAATTATCTCTTTATATAAGTTGATGATAATTATATACTCTATTTGTAATTGTTATTATTTCAATTAATTTTCTTTTTTAGTTTTGTCTCCAAACTTCACTTCCTAGTTTCCATCACAGGCTCCCTCATATTTACCTTATGAGAACATGTAGAGATCCTAGCATTTAACATGAAATGTATATTTTTATCAACAAAAAAAAAAAAACACGAAATAGATATTACTTTTAAAATTTTAAATTTCAAACTTTTTAGTTTTATGACGATTTCAATATTATTAAACTATAAGTTTATTGATATATTATAAATTAAAATATATATTTTTATTCATAATAAAATGTTCATATTATTGAAAAAAGATTCATTGGTTATTTATTTTTTTAACTTAGTGCAAGAGTGGGTAGTTGAAGAACACAAGTCATGTTATACTCTATATGGGAAATTATTCTATTTTTGAACTTCACTCCAAATATATTTTTCTATATATAGGTAAATATATATATATATATATATATATATATATATATATATTCATATAATTTTTTTAGAATTTATAAATTAAAATATTAATTTTTATGAATTTATCCAAATCTTTTGTTTTTATAAAATTACAAATATTAGTTTCATATAAATTAAAATTATTTTGAAATTTAAAATAACATTTATAAAACCTTTTTAAAATGAGTGATTTCAAAAAAAAAAAAACCCAAAATTTTTTTACATTATTTTATTTTATATAACTTAAAACTAATTATTTAACTTTCAATATATAGTATATTAAATATCAAAAATTACTCAAATTATGATAATTGATTTAATAATGAATTTGAAATTAAATGCTTTATAATTATTTTAATCTTAATTATCATCAATATATAATTAAAAGTAAAAATTCAAAAATTCTAAAAAATTTCAAAACAATATCACGTTGATTAATATAAATAGAAATTATTGATTAGAACATATTTCTCATCGAGTTGTAATTTTAATTGCTTTATTATTTTCATTAGAAGATATCAAGAATAATTCACTATAAAAATTCAACAATTTATTTACTAAAATTTTCGTCAGCAAATAGATAAATTTAAAAGTATTTTGTTTTCCGATAGATTTCATGGGCAATAAGCCAATTGGTAAAATTTACATATGAAAATTAAACAAAATAGTACTATTATGTCATCATACCTATTTCTTCTGCTTGCTATTAGCCAGCTGAAAAGATAGTTGGCTCTTGTCCATACTTTTTTCATTCTGCGTCAATTGATCCTTCTCATATTAAAAATAATTATTTAAACATTAAAAATTTATTAAATTTCTAATTAAATATTAAAAATGTGAATTCATAAGGAAAAAAATAAAAATATTTAAATACTAACTTCAAAAATCGACTCCTGCCATCAACAAAAGATTTTTATATTAATTTTTCTTGTGCAGAGCTTAAGAAAGAGCATGTGTTTTCGCCATTCTTTTTAGCTGAAATATACAATATACAAATATATAGAGATTAAAATTTAATAGCATAAAAAATATATCAAATTTCACAATAATTGTAAAAAAATAAAATTCAAGGGCATCCCCCCCTATAAAATGAATATATCTCCCTATTGATAAATAACAAAAATAGTATTTAACATTTATTAAATTTATATACATCAGAATGCATCATACATTATATATGACAGAAATTGACAAATATTATTGAAATCATGACATTATTTCAACAATAATCGAATAATATATCTCAATTATTTTTTCAAATCAAATCATAAAATAAAATCTAAGAGTGTAGAACATTGACAAAGCGTCTTGCATGCTCGTCATGCATGACAGAGCCTTTAGTATGGCATAATAGTGAGTCTCCTGAAATATTGCTACAATGATTTCTTTGAATATATGTAACTTTCTAAACTCTCTATAGTTTTGGAAAACAAAATCTATTTTTCAGAAAATTTTTTTCAAAAAAAACTAGAGAATAAAATTATTGTTTAGTTATAATATTTTCTAATTTAGAAAACTAGAAAATTGTTTTTTAAATTCTGTAAATTATAACATGTATTGGAAATCTAAAAAAAAGATGTCTTCTAAAATTTTCAAACTTTTTTCTTCTCTCTAGCCCCTCTCTCATCTCTTATATCTCTCTCTCCTCTTTTCTCTCTATAGTCCTCACCTCCTTATATATATTTTTTATTATTATTTTTACTTTTATTATTATATTATAATTATTATTTTCTATTATTTTATTTTTTTATTAAACTTTTATTTTATTTTAGTTTAGTAATTAATTTTCCTCATTTTCATATAGTTATTGCTTTTTACCTCCACCTTATTCGTTTTTGTCAACTACTACTATCATCTTAGACCTTTTGCCACCAATAAAAGTATATTTCTATTTTAATTTGTGACTTTCTTTATTTCTAAAATAAATTACAAAATGAAAAGAATACATTATATTTGAATAAGATAATCCTCTTTATGTGTACGCTATAAATATTTTTGTATCAATAAATAAATTTAAGTTAAAAACACAAATAATGAATTGGGTACATTAAAACATATATAAAAATAATATGAATAAAATTAATAATGAAAAATATACTTTATGTTTTTATAAATTTTTTAATCAAATTTCATATAAACATAAACTTGAAATTGTTATTAATAATTTTTCATTCGTAATAGTTATATTTTCATATAACTCAATAATCATATCTATATTACATAAAAATTTGTCAATCGCTCAAAAATTAATTTTTATTAATTATCATTTTTTTTCCTTTGTTTGTTATACATATAGTAGAGTATAATAAACATGTTGTAATTCTATTTTAAATAAATTGATTTATTAAATTAATTCAATATACATAATCATCTTCATAAAATAAATATATTTTATATTAAATACTACCATACGAATCACAATAATAAATATTATATTAAATAAAAAGTTATTGTAATAAGTTTCTTCAGAAAAAATAAAAATTATGGGAACATGAAGAATTGAAAAACAAAAAGCTAGACAAATAAATGTGATTTTTTGTTTTCCATTTTCTATTTGAAAAATATAAAACTATAAAACTAAGAAAAGAAAACAGAAAACAGAAAATATTTTCCAAAACTAAAAGCTTAATAAGTTTAATAAATCTAACCTAACTAAAAATAATTAAATATAGCAACTAAATAATTATTTTCTTAATAAAAATTATATAATCAAACAAAAATAGCTAAAATTAAATAAAGATAATATAAATGTCACCTAAATTACACATTAAATCTTACTTAATTAATCCATATACAATTTGTTTAACTAAAAATTAAATATAAAACCCAACTCAATATAATTAAACCTAACTAATACATAATTAATTTTTAATAGAAATTATATACCAAACTAAAATAACTAAAATCAACTGAAGCAATATTACACTTAAAATTACACAAGAAATCTTACTTAATTAATCCATGTATAATTTATTTAACGAACAAATTGAACATAAAACCTAACTAAATATAATTGATAAGAATTATTTTTAATAGAAATTATATATAAAAAATAAATAAAGACAATATAAAAACTATACCTAAAATTACATAATAAATCGATAGAAAAATTATACTTAAAAATACATAATAAATATTAATTAATTAATCAATAAATAAATTGTTTAACTAAAATAAACATAAAACCTAAGTCAAAATATTAAATCTAACTAATAAATATTTTTTAATAGAAATTATATTATGAATCATTTTATCTATATTTTACTTATTTTATAACTATTCTTTGTATTCCTAGCCTAAACATCTAAAAACCTAAATAAATTCTTAAATAACAATAATGAAAAAAACTAGCAATTGTTGAGCAGAAGCGAGACTGGCCACAGTGAAGCAGCGTGGCTTTGCCATGGGACTGCAAATCTATTTTGGCTTCTGCGAAAATGAGAAGAAGAGACGAGGGCGAAGGTTAAGTTATGTACACTCGTTAGCAATAGATTGATTTCCATCAGTAATAAGTTTAATGAATTACCGATGGATTGAAATCAATTAGTATTTATTAACTAAAATTTAATTTTTTAATATAAATTTTATCCTTTTTTATATTTTTAGTTATTTTTATAATATTTTATCATATAATATATAAAATATTTTCGTAATATTTTTAAAAACTTTATTTATAATATTAACAAAAACTCCATTCAACAAATATATTATAACAAAAACAACTTTTTTATTATATTTACCTACAGATTTGGATTTAAAAGTAAATTAATTTATATTATGTATGAATTCAAGTATGCAAATAAATTTTAAAAATAATTAAATCAAATTTAATATTTTTTATTTTAATTTTAAATTAACTTATCAGATACTATATTTCTAATATTTATTGTATTAATATAGTTTTATAACAACTTTATTTATAAATAGAAACTACATTCAAGAAAATATACTATACTAAAAAAATAAACTTTGTTTTTTTTATATATTTTTTATTTTTTTATATTTGACCTACAGATTTGAATTCATAGATAAATTATTTCAATTACCCACATAATCAAATTCAAATGTAATAAATTTCAAAATAAATAAAAATAAAAATATTTTTATTTAATTATTTTAAATTATTTTATTAGATACTATGTTTCTAATATTTGTAATATTAGTATAGTTTTTATAACAACTTCATTTATAATATTAACAGAAACTCCATTCCAAAAATATAGTATAATAAAAAAAAAACTTTGTTTCTTTTTTATATTTGCCTATGAATTTGAACTCACAGGTAAATGAATTCCCAGTAGCTATAAAGTTTGAAGGTAACTTTTGAAAATAATTAACTAAAAGTTAAAATTTTTTATTTTAATTCGGAATTATTTTTAATTTTTTTATCACATGCTACCTATAATATTTGTAATATTAATATAGTTGTTATAATAACATTATTTATAATATTTTTATATTATTTCTAAAAATTGTATATCCCATAGGTAATTATTTCTAACTTTACTAAGAAAAAAAATCCATAAGTAATTTTTCTCTCTTTACCGATTGAATCTAATTCATAGGTAAATTTGATAATAATTAAAATTTTTACCGAAGGATAATTTCCACCAGTATTATTTTTCAGATCTTATTTAAATATTTTCTCATGAAAAATTTTTATGTAAAATTTTCCCTCTATTCCGTAGGTAAACTTGGTGCTAGATTTTTGTGTTAATTTTGCCAACAGATTATAATTCTATAGAAAAATTTCACGGATATTTTGTTGATAATCTGTTGAAATTTTTTGTCTTAATCTATAGGTATTCCATAGGTAATTATCTGTGGAAAAATTTTCATAAATAAATTTTATAGGTATTTTGCTATGTTCTTGTATTGAGGTTCTAGTATTTTGATTTTTTGTACTTCATAAATAATCATAGTTTTTCATATATAAAAATTAGCCTCTCTACAAAAAACCGTTCATAACACCATTTTCTTTTTTCAATTTGAAAAAAAAAATCTTTAAAAAAAAAAAAGAAAGAAAAAAGCAGACAAGTATTCCCACAATCATGAGAGATAGAAAATTTTGCTATCAGAGTCGTTTTCTTCAAAATTTAGAAAGATTATTAGAAATTAGATAGGACCACCTATAGACTCAAATTCTCAGTTGTTTCATCATATAGAAGTGCTAAAATCTTATTTTTAGCACATGTGATCAGTGTTTCTCCTCCATTATTAGTATTATCATCAAGTTGCGAATATTAATATAACCAAACACTTGCCTAACCTTGAGAAAATGATCATCACCTCTTTTGTTATTATATGAGAGAAAACTACTCCATTCTCTTTGATCTTCACTCTCTTTTAATCTCTTCTTTGTTGATTTTCATCATATTTTATTTTGATGATTTCTTACTTTTTTATGTTGAGATGAAAAAAGTAGTATATTAATATTTATTATTTTTTAATTTTAGATTTCTTTTATGTGTGATATATAGTTTAATTACTTAAAAATAGCAAATTACATTTTTATTTTTTAATAAAAAATGAATATAATTGAGCAAAAAATTGAAGTGTGATACCTAATTGTGCTTAAAACTTGATTTTGGATTTGATTGGACAGCTTCAAAAGCACAGGGCTCAAACTTGAGCTTTTCTCCTTTCTAATATGCACTCCTGAGTAATATTTTTTAATAAATTTATAATTTTACAGAGACCAAAATATCCATGTCTCTAGGTTACTTAAGGATGGCATTCAAGAGGTGAATTTGTTTTCTCAAGTTCTTTCTGGGATATAATATGGTGATACATTAAATAATTAGAGATAAATGCAATAACTCACATGGGCTTAAAATATTAAAAGGTCAGCGCCAAGATATAGGCTACAACATAGCTATTGATGCCAACTATAATAATTCACAAATATGAACAAAAAAAACAAATGTTATAACAGTTTTACAAAATTCAACATGCAAGTATATATTTTAAGTTCATTAAAGTTATTGTATAGTAAATTATAACTAAATTCAATTGTATTCTATTCTATTCAAAAAAACAAAAAAAGAAGAAGCTAAACTCAATTCATTTTTGATAAATAAAAACCAAATTAATAATAGATTATATAAACATAAAAACTGCAATTGACATAGATTCTATACCATAAGGATTTTTAAATTGTCCTACAAGTTATAATTAAGGAAATAAAATGTTAGATTAAGATAAAATTAAAATTTATTCTCATCCTTCATCTCTCAAAAAATAGAGAACTCCGAGGCAAAAAGGCAATGCAGGTGAGAGAAGAGGAGTAATGTCTCCGTTTTATATTTTCATAAATTACAAATTATTTAAACATCTATATTTTGTACATTGGATAACTATTCACATATTTATATTATTATAAATAAAACTCATAATGTAAATTCCAAGAGTTAGTGAAGTGATTAAAGGGGTTTATTTTTTTCTTAATTTATTACATTTAATTTTCAGAGTGTTAGTGGGTATTTATAATGTTAGATAATCTTTTATAAGTTAAATCAAAATAGGGTATCCCGTAAAATAATAAATGGTGTAAAATTGCTAATTCTTTTCAATTGGAAGGGTAAAATGGAGAGGTAGCTCACAAATTAAAAAGAAGGGTTGAATGGTGATTTTTTTTTTTTTCCTTTTTTTTATATCAAACTCTAGAAATTGGATTGTTAGCACTACTGTGTATTAAATAGGGAATACCATATCTACCATTGTTACATTGATGAGAGCAGGCTTTGGAGAAAACTGGGTTATAGCTAGTCCAAATCAATTTATTGATTATCTTTTCATTTCACCTTAGTATAACAGAAACAACACATAACGCAAAGCCTAAAGGTGAAGACAAAAGAGAAGAGTTCTATACACAGCCGCCTATAGACGGCCACTAGAAATAATTTCTCTAGCCGGCGTAATTTCCCTCTCCTGCCCATATAATAGATTCCATAAGCCATTTTCTCTATTAATGAAAGGTCCCTCTCTTCTTTTGTCTTTTTAAACATACACCTTTCTTTCTCATTGGACGCATTCATAACCTAGTCCTTCTCCTCTCCTTTCCTTGCTCTTCAAAAAAAAAAAAAAAAAGGACAAAGCCACCTTCTTCTTCGGCTACACATTTTGGACGTGGGTTTTTCCTAAGCCACCATAACGCAGTACTTGATTCGTTCAAGTCGTAATTAATGGCCAAGATCTCACAAAAGAGCCAAAGGAATAGAAATTCTGCAATCACAACTGCCACAAACCCTACTGATTCTACTACCAAGGCAAAGCGGACGAGAAAAACTGTGGCTAGAGACTCTCCCCCGCAGCGGAGCTCCATTTATCGAGGGGTTACCAGGTTTTGAACCCTGTCCTCTTCATGACAATATATGCATACGTATGTATTTTCCACTTCTTTTTATCCATATCTTTTGGGTGTATAATTGGGATTCAGGCACCGGTGGACGGGACGTTATGAAGCTCATTTATGGGATAAGAATTGCTGGAATGAATCACAGAAAAAGAAAGGGAGACAAGGTTTTTTTTTTTTTTTTTCATCATCTTCTGCCTTGCTTTTTCAGTTGAATAATTCTGTTGCCATTGATCTGTTGATTAATCCTTCTTTTTTTTTCTTGGATTGATTTGGGGTTGAATATGAATTTTCATGGTGGTGAATTCCAACTGAAATTCGTATGAACAGTCTACCTAGGTATGTTTGGTATCTCGAACACTATCCTTGTGTATTTTTTTTTCTTTTTCTCCTTAGCCTTTTCTTTTTTGTAATAATGTAAATTTCAAATAACTTTTTTTTTAAAAAAAATAATGTTTCATAGATTTATATTTTTAATGATTTAATGGTTAGCTATATCTTATGGAAGATAATCTTGATAATTTTCATCGTTTGTTTGGCAAATGTATTAATTAAATTTGCGGGGTTCGGTTGCACTGTTAGGAGCGTATGACGATGAGGAAGCTGCTGCACATGCCTATGACTTGGCAGCATTAAAGTACTGGGGACAAGAAACCATCCTTAATTTCCCTGTAAATTTTTCTCACTCTGTGTATATTTCTTTAATCAATTCATCATCTCTTATTTTCTTCTAGTTTTTATTTTAATTTTGTATTGAAAACGTTAATTATTGTATGTATATGTATGTGTGGATCAGTTGTCAACTTATCAAGAAGAGCTCAAAGGGATGGAGGATCAATCAAAAGAAGAGTATATTGGGTCCCTCAGGAGGTAATAATTTTTAAGTTAGTTTAAACATATAAATTTACTTTACAATTAACAACTTAATTAGTTATTGAATTAAATTATCATGAACTGGAATTTACAGGAAGAGCAGTGGATTTTCTCGAGGGGTATCCAAATATAGAGGTGTAGCAAGGTATGTATAATCTACAAAAATTTTATTTTTTTCAGCATTTTAGTTGCTAATAATATTATGCAAATGTAAGTTATATCCAATTGCTCAATTTTGTCTTATACGCATAAATAAAAGTATATAATTATACTGATTTCATATTTAATAATCTCATCTGTATGACTTATCCAAAAAAAGAAAATCTCATCTGAATGTCTACTTTGTAAATTAATGTAAATTCAAACAGCAAAAAAAATATGAAATCATTAGATTTAAAAAGAAAAATTATTAGGGTATGTAAATTAAGTTGAAAGAGTTGATGAGGTTGATGGTATGCATGAATTTCTCCAGAATTATTAGTGAGTATATAGGTTATTGGTAATATCATTTATGAACCATATTGTGCCAGTCCCAATCTAGCTATCTGGTAGACGTAGATGTTATATACTATCTTTTTTTAACTTTTGAGTGATAAAGTAAATCCTAAATTGTACAGACACCATCATAATGGAAGATGGGAGGCCCGAATTGGGAGAGTTTTTGGCAACAAGTATCTCTACCTTGGAACTTATGGTACTTCTCTTCTGCTTTTAATATTTTCTTCTGTTTTTCCTGTTGCCATCCCCTCTCAAGGGAAATGGGAAATTTTTTTTGTGCGTACTTGTATTTTCTATATTTTTCAAATAATTCATTCAATAAAAACCAGAATATTAGACATAAAAATTAAAACTAATTAAGGCATGTACGTCAAGAAAGTGGGATAAGGACTAGAGGTCAATGTGTGCAATCAAATCTAGTTGGTTGGGATACTGATCACCAAACCTCAACTGCTTAGTGTTGCCATTTAAAATTTCAAACTCACAACCAAAATCTGCTTGCAAATTAATATATCCACTTTTGTTCCTAAACTACCCATCAATCTTTTACTTATTCTCTTTGCAGCCACCCAAGAAGAGGCCGCCACAGCTTATGACACGGCAGCTATAATGTACCGTGGGCTCAATGCCGTTACAAATTTTGACCTTAGCCGTTACATCAAATGGCTACTTCCAAATAACCAAAACAACCATCAACAAAACCCTAATAATAGTGTTGGTGCCAATATGATGCTAAACCCTACCCAAGAGCCCGAGTTAAGTTTCACGTCCCACCAACAATGCTCAAGTCTCACAGAGACCACCGTACCTCCACCACAGCCTAGTGGCAGTAGCAGTGGCGCGGCATCATCTGCATTAGGGCTTTTATTGCAATCCTCAAAGTTCAAGGAAATGCTGGAGAGAACATCTGCCAATGATTACCCTTTGACGCCACCAGAGTCCGAAGCCCCTCGTCGGAGCTTCCCCGATGACATTCAAACGCACTTTGAGTGCCAAGACTCCGGCAGCTTCACCGAGGAGGACGACATTATTTTTGGTGACCTAAACACATTTGCTTCACCGATTTTTCATTGTGAACTTGATTGTTAAAGAACAATACTTGCGAAAATAAGTATGTCCTTGCAGTATAAAAAAAAAAATCTTGTGGGTTTTGTGAATATGGGAGTCTGGGAGGTAAGGATGGTTACAGGAGAGATGATGACGAACAAGGGTAAGATACAGAGACAATTCAGAATATTCACTTCTCTTTTTTTCTTTTTTAAGATATAGATCCTCTCCTTTGGTTAAAATTTTTGTAAAGAGGAGAGTTGATTAAGTTCTTTCCTCATTTAGATGTAGATATAGGGCCAAAAAGAAAAAGATATTCATTTATCAATTTATCCCTTTTAATAAGGCAAATTTCCCAAATGAGGGACTTACTTTAAGTGGATATTATTGTTATGCAATCTGTGTTTTTGATCTCTCAAATGATTTATTTCTATCTTTAATTCAACAAATAGCTGAATTTGAGAACTTTTAGGAGGAAAATTTTTTTTATCATTGATAATGATGCACACTCCCATTCATATAGTTAAACTTTTTTAGTACAAATTTGTTTGCTATATTTATCTTTCCAAGCAAAGAAATAGATTTTAATTAGTTAAGTGTCTATCTTGTAATTTAAAAGTTCAAGAATTCAAATTTTAATATTTTTTATGCATTAAAATTTTTTTAAATAATTAATATATCTCTTAACCTGAGTAAGCTAGCAAAAAAACTTGCACCAAATTAGTTAAAGTATTAAACCGAATAAACAAAACTGAACTAAGAGCATATTCATTATTGCCATTACAAAAAAAATCTCTTATCTAAATTATAACATTTTTAAGTTTTAAAGATTTATGAAAGTAGTTTGATCTAATTTAGTAATCTTTTGTAAAAGCTTTAAATCTTTAGTTTATTTGAAAATCAAATATCGACTTACAAAACAAAATTCATATTGAAAAATCTATTATTAATTAACAAACAAAATTTCTTTTAATTGTTTCTCCAAAAACTACTATTATCAATAGCAAATAGACTATACATGACCTAAACAAGGGACAACAAAAGCAATAAAAAACACATTATATGATGAGAAGCAAGACTCTTGGATCAAAATGCCAAGGTGCTTGGATCTTGGACAAAAACCTCCAAGACACATGATTCAGAAGGCATTTCTATTAGCAAAACTTCAGTGATCACGATATACAAAAAACCATAAGAAATGTGGTGCAATTTACTTTTCATAATAATACAACATTTCCCTTCTCAAATATTACAAATGAAAGATAAAACGAAAAATAATTTCCAAAAGGAAAAAGGAGTGAATGCCGATTTATTTTTATTTTCTTGGGAATGATTTGAAATTGAAGAATTAGTTTTCATTTTCCTTTTTAAATTAAAATAATATTTTTATTTCAAAAATTAAAATTATGTTTTTGATCTATGCCAACATAATGTGACCTATTTGCTACATTTAATAGAGGACAACATTGCCAAAAACTACTTTTAATTCATTAGAGGGAAAAGGGCTGAATCAAATAAAAAAAAATTCAAAAAAAGCAATAAAATCAGACTCAATATAAAAATTGAATTGAACTGAATCAATTTAGTTAGATTTGATCTAAATCATTTTTTTAAAAAAAATATTTTTCAAAATTTTTAAATATAAATAATAAGCTTTAAATAGTTTAATATAGATAATAAAATTTCAATTGAATTTAGTTTAAACTTATTTGATTTGACTTTATTATAGGTTTATTGATTCAATGTAGTTTATTTATTAAACTATCAAAATAAAATCAAATTAAAATAATAAAAATTTATTTTATAAAAAATAAAACTGAAAAATCGAATTAATTGGATTCTGTCTGTTTTCGAGTAAACAGATCCTCGTAAGAACCAACAATACTCCAAGCTTTTATTAATGCTACTACGTACCAACCAGAAGATACTCGCACTTGGAGGTCTTTTCCAAGTTCGAATTATGGTTACAAGGCTCTAATCATGGGCGTTAGAGGTTGGGACCGGGGCGGATCCACTTTAATTGTATTATTTAATATCTTCATTATTATATTTTTTGTACAATTTCCATAAAACTACGCGAGTTAATTATAAAATTAATAATTAGTAGAAAACAAATATAATTCTAACACATAACGGCACTTATCGCTTTTGTAGAATTTAAATCTGAGACTTTTAGATCTCACGACATTATTCTTTATTATCTTTATTATTATATTATTAAATTATATTTATATTATATTATATTAACATATTAATAATATTTGTTACAAAGTGGAATTCATAGACAACTTTGCAATAAGAAAATGTCCACTTTCAAATGCATAATTATATTATATTATATGTAAACTATATCCATTTTAATTTTATTTAGAATTTCATTTTCATCTCCTTTTTAAAAATATTTAATATTTTTACTATAAAATTCAACTAATTCAGTTTTGATAAATTATTTGTATTAAAATTTAAAGATAATATATTAGTCTTGTATAGTTTTTCTTTACATATGAATACTTTGTCAATTTTTATTGTATTAAGTATTTAATTTAACAGTTATAATACTCATTTTCCATTGATTGACTTTAGTTTTTATTTTATTTTTAATTCATTCTTACTTTTATAATTTATACTTATTCATTTTATTTTGTTTTAAGTTTTAGTTTTGATTTATTATTATTTGAGATATTTTAAATAGTTTATTTAATTTTAAAAAAATACGTACCATATATGTTCAATAATTTCAAGTTGTATAATGTAATATCCAAAGATTGTAAGTTAATTCAGTCATATATATGGTATTTCTCTTTATAAATCAAATATTCTTTTAAGTACTTTGGAAATGATAAATAAAAATATTTATATCATTCAAAAATATTTATAATATCCAACGTAAAATGCAAAAGTCTCGAATAAATAAAGAATGAAAACATTTGTTAAAAGAGGTTTTTACTTGTAGGTGGTTTGGAGCGCGTTCCAGTTAGCAAAATTAGGCATTAGGCAGGCACCGGCTGGACGGCCATTGACCATGGGCTGGCAGGCAGGCACCGGCTGGATGGCCATGGACCATGGGCAGGCAGAAGTAAAGGAGCAGTTCTGGTTCTGCGTATAGCGAAGCGAGTGGTTAGCCAGATAGTTGACTCAGTTTATAATTAGCAGACAAATGGGGGAGTAGGGGCAGGGGTAACTGTACTGGCAAAACATTTCTGCAAACATAAACCTAATTTAATAATATACAAGTCTAAAAAAATGACAATATTGAAATTCACATATATAATTACATAAAATAAAATAATTATATAAAACAAAAATAAATTATGTCTCGTAGCTAATTACCAAAGACAAAAAACCTAAAAAATATGTAAAAAATGATAGTATTTACTATCAACAATTTGATATAGACTGTCAAAATATTAGTCACTATCACTTAATTAAAATAAAACAATTAAATAAAAAAAAATTTATTGCAACACAAGAATAATTCTTTTAAAACGAAAAAATATTAAAGAAACACATATATTCATATCAGTTATAACTGTCAAAACAAATTATGTCAGGTCATTTATTTTCGAATTGCGTCATTTTCAAGTTGAAGTGTTTTTAGGTTGGATTGAAATTTTGGTTGCTTGGATTTTATATGAGTTCAAATCACCTATCAAATTTATATGAAAAATAAAATAAAGCACTAAATATGTTGAAATATAAATGAAATTAAGGGTGAGTTTTATCAACATACCTAAACTTACAATTTACTTAACAAGGTAATTTCTAAATAAAATTTATAATACAAAAATACTTGAACTCATAATTTATGCACAATAACATCTTTTTGACCATTTTAATTCATTTAACCTTACTGAAAAGGTGATTAGAATGCCATTAAATTATAAATACATGACACGTGGCCATTAATTGTCTCTTTTTCCTTTCTCTCTGTCACCCACACATGAAAACTAAATAAAAATCACTTTTCTCTGTCTTCAACTTCCTCTTTTATGGATAGAAATAGATAATTAATTTGTTATGCCTTTGAGCATGATGACGCTAAGTGTTTCAAAGACCTAATGTCATCTAAATCATTAGCAAATTTGATAATTTTTAAATTCTAATCATTTTATAGAATCATTTATCTTAATTTTCTAAATCATATGTAATTGTGAGGATTATTCGTAAGATCTATAACCATTTTATATATATAAATATTATAATTACATTACACATAAATTTTATATCCTATTTTACATCATTTATATAAGAGATAACCTCCTACAAAATACAGATGCAACCTAATAATTAGTGTGGTGTATTAGAAATATATAAGTATCAATTTTAATACATCATGAATGCATAATATATAGACATATGTACACCTTCAACAAGACTCAAAACATAAGCAAGATCCTATCCCCTTTTTGTATTGAGCCTCCAACATAGAATTTGTATCAACTAATTTAAGTGAGACTTCATCCTTAATGAATAAATAAGTTCGTACCTCCTCATATTGAGACATCATACATCAAAATATTATACATATATAAGTAATCAAAGTTATTAAATACTTTTCATTCACATAAGCACATATCATATAAACAATCAAGACAACTTAAGGAAACCTCACTTAAGAAATTGTGGGAGACTTCTTTTCATTCCCACAAAACAATCCTTACTTTGAGAGAATTTTTTCATATGTTAGCTTAACATTTCATCTCTTAAAGAGTAATTGCCTTATCAATGACGCCTTTCTCTTGCACAAAAGAGTGTTATCACTAACCATATTATGCATGCATTCCTTTCATTTAACATTATAATTAAACCACATCATCAATCCAAACATAACTATGCATTAATGAAATCTCCACATCTTTCTTAGAATTAACAACACACATGAGTAATTTCATTGTCTTTATGTATCATGGTCATCATTAATGCATATAGCCAAAAACATATATTCTCAATATATATATATATAACATGGATTGCACGCTTTGTGAAAGGTACAAGAAAAATAAAAAAATAGTTTTTTAATTTAAGGTTCTATTTATTTTGTAGAAAAATATTTTCTATATTTTTCTTTTTTTAGTTTATTTAAAAAATTGATCAACGAAAAAATATTTTTTTGGTCAAATAAAAAGTTAAGTCTTTCAGGAAAATGATTTTCCTTTCTCAATTTTGATAAATTCATTCAAAAAAATAAAATCATATAAACATATATATTTATTATCACTGGTCATCCTTGACCACTAATACCTATCATCAGTCATCATCAGCCGATAATAGTCATTGATAATAAATAGGACTTAACAAAAATTTTCATTTTTAATATATTTTTTGTTATTAATTAAAAAATAATATAAAAATTAAATATTTATAGTCTAATTTTTATTATAGTCTTATAAGTCAAAAGAAAATTAATATTTTATAATTCATTCTAAATGCTAGAAAATATATTTTTTAAAAAATATTTTTTTCTTCAAACAAATTATTTTTGTGAAACAAAAGAAATTTAAATGAAGGAAGAACTTATTCTAAAGTTCATGAACTTTACTTGATTATATTATTAAGACGTTATTTTTTAAACATTGAGTTGTTGAAATTTTATTTTATTTTTATTGTATCAAGGACTTTAGAGATATAAAATATGAAATCATAAGTAATTCACAAACAACAGTTTAAAAATATGAAGAAATTATATTTTTTTAATAATTAAACACACTAATTGAATAAGTAAAATTAATTTTGAGATTATGAAATTTTCACTTTTATCTATTATATAATATATTTTGTAGGTAATGTAAATTTTGAGTAACTTTAGATTGCATTTAATGAAATTTTTATCGGACGAATTTATGGTAAACTTATTATTGTGAAACAAGTTTGAATGATTAAATTTAGGCAATGTGAAAATAAAAAGGTGGTTTTAGAAGAAGAAATAAAGATGTAAAGATTAAAAGGCTAAGTACATCCTCAAACTCTTCTACTTTTTACATTTAAATTATTGAGACTTTTTTTCATAAGTGCTTCGGTAATTTAATTTTTTTATAAAAAAGAAGGTTTGATCAAATAAAAAAAAAAACAATAAAAGAGTTCAATGGTATTAGCAACCAATAAAAACAATGAAAGAGCCCAATGAATCATATTAGAAAGGCTCAATGATATAAATGTAAAAAATTTAGGAACCAGAGATGCATTTAGCTTTTTTTTTTTTACTCATCAAAGAAATGCATTTAGCTTATATATAATTAATATTTATAAATATACTTCTATATTTTTTTATATTTATGCAATTTTCCACTTCTCATTTCCTATTTTTAAATAATATTATTTTCCTATTTTTATTTCCATATTTTTTGTGCTCACACTTTCATTATCATGCTATATAACTTTTGACTGACCATATAGCCTTTATACTGCGTTTAAAATTTTGACAATTTTTAATGACAATTTTAAATTGATAATACAATCTCTGTAAAAAAAAAAAACCATAAAATTAAGTCATTAAAAGTAACAAAAGAAATACAGTTATTTGAAGGAATAATGGCGCTAAAATATTTAAATATTATTCATGTTTTTATAATTTTACTTAAATTTTTAAAATAGATAATTTATTTAAATTTTTTTAAATATATGTTTAATTTTGTCTATGATAAAGTTAAAAATAAAAAATATTTTTTACATTTCATATGAATTCAAAAATGTGCTAAAAGATTTGTCCTTGAAATTTAAAACTCATAAATATCTAAAATCATGAAAAGTTAAAAATATTGTCAGTTTTAAATTTTTAAAAATAATTCTAATTTTTGACTATATATTTAATAATTTATTTAGTATAAAATTTTTGATAAAATTTTGTTAATTGTGGATAATAATATTTAATATTGATGACAATTATGTCATTAAATTATATATTTTATTTTTAAAAATTAAAAATAAATATATACAAATTTAATAATTATGTGGTTAGCCTTCAGAGGTAATTTTAACATTAATCCCGCTCGCAGCTAGACCTTTTTTTCTTCCCCTTTGGCTTCAATGATCTCTGCTTCCAGCAGCAGGTCTTCTCGGTTTCTCAATTGTGTAGCACTGTCAGCCGCCCTTGCGCAAAATCCTAGTTCCGTCACTGTCCATGGGTCGACCCGAACCATGCGTCCTATTCTCCCAGACCTTCGTTCATCCCCAACTGGACGAATACGTCGACGAGGTAACCGCGGTCTCCGGTCTCCCTCTTTTTTCGTATCTTCTTCTTCTTCTCTTTCTACTGCATATTACTTCTTTTAGTCCTTTTCTTCTTTAAATTCTTAGCAAAGTTAGGTATGGGGAAAATTTTCTTTAAATTTAACGGAATGTTTTTTTTTTTAAAATTTTGTTGTTAGTTGACTGGTGCTTAACGAATGTGCATTGTGTTTGTCGTTCTTGTTTTCAGGTATTGTTTGCTGAACCGATTGTTATTACTGCTTGCGAGTTTCTTGAACAGAATGCGTCTTCCAACTCCCAAGTTGTGCCGCTTGTTGGGTATGTTGATGGCAGTAATCTGTTCAGTTTTGTTTTATGGATTATGCACCTAGTTTTATAGCATGGTTGGTATTGTTATTGCTAATAGCAACTTTTGGGTACAAAATTAGAGGAAATTCTTTTTACTAACTGATAATAGAGTTTTCCAATATGAGTTTATGAGCCAACAGTTGATTTTAAAAATCCTACTATCGAAAGCTTTTGGAAAAAACTATTTGAGATAGACAATAAAAGTAAACTACTTTCATCAATAGTTAAAAATATCTTAGCCAACAACTATAACTTTTTGCAATAGCAATGCCAAATGTTCTCTTAGTGAAATATAATCTTAAGCGTCATAATGGACTAAGTGGAGGCTGTGTTTGGTTCACTCCTGGATAGGATTATTTCATTTCTTGTTTGGTCCGCAAGAGATCCAAGTTTTCATGATATTCTTTTATTTGAAAGACTTTAATTTTTCATGTATTTGCCTATGCTACTTATATGCATGGCTTGAGTTTAGCTTATGGGTTTATTCTAAAGTGATGCAATGTCATATAGGGCTACCTCGCCTCCTTCATTTGCTTTGGAGGTGTTTGTTCAATGTGAGGGAGAGACAAGATTTAGGCGTCTGTGCCAGCCGTTCCTTTATTCTCATTCTTCATCAAATGTGCTAGAAGTTGAGGTATTTACTGCATTTTGCTTCATTGTATCTTTTTATTTTTGGTGCTTAATTCAACCATTTGTTTGATCACTAGATTTTTCTGTGCTTTCATTCATTTATTTTTGATGTCCTGCCTTCAGGGAGAACTATTGTGGCTATTCTGGTGAATAAGCCATGCCCCCATCCTTCTTTATATAATGATTACTGTAATCTCTGTCTAGATAAGTTGCAGTCATACATAAAGTTCTATTTGAGAATAATGCGCTTTCTCATTGCAGGCTGTTGTAACAAACCATCTTGTTGTAAGGGGTAGCTACCGCAGTCTCAGTTTAGTCATATGTGGAAACACAGCTGAAGACCTTGGGCAGTTCAACGTTGAATTTGATGATAACTCTTTAACTAATCTTGTTAGTTCTACTGAGGGAAAACTTGAAGAACTCCCTCTGGCGTTACGTTCAGCTAATAGGACAGTTGAGGAATCTCTAACCTCTTTGAATGTATTATCTTTACCTGCTCCTGCTTCAGATATATCTGTTGAGGTTAAGCAGATTTTGCAGCTAATTTTAAAGATGTTAGAGTTGCGAAATCTTGAGGATGCTGTACATCAAGTCGTAGGTGCTGTAGTGACCGCAGTCTGTTCTTATGTGACCCATGATTTATGTTGCGTGGGAATTGATCAGAAATGTGTTAACAAGAGTGGATCCAAGGACTTTGAATGGTGGCATCTTGTTACTACTGAGTTTAGAAAACAGCTCCTTGAAGTGCTTGAACATGGTTCAAACGACGAATCAGCTGAGCTGTTGGCAGAGTTGACTTCTTTTGAATCTCAGGCTGATTTGGTTACTTCCAAGCAATTGGTGGACATGTTTATCAAGTACTTGTGTTTTAACAGAAACTCCAAAAATATAGGAGTAGGAGATCACCAGCTCCCACAGGTGATCTGGCAATGCTGTGCTTTGCTGCAATATGTTGTCTGCATCATGTTCCTTTAACTTCTTCTTTATCTCTCCACATGCTCAGACAACAATCAATCTTTCAATATATTTTTTTTCCTTTGCTGAAACTTATCCATCTCTAACAACATCATGTCTTGATCTCAGAACAAGAATATCATTCTGGGGCTGAGTCTGGCTCTTTTGTTGTGCTCTGGTAGAGAAAGTTGCTTTCACTTTGTCAATGGTGGGGGAATGGAGCAACTTGCAGATGTTTTCTCTCATGGCATGCAGAATTCTTCTGCCATTATGTTGCTGTTACTTGGAGTGGTTGAGCAGGCTACCCGTCATCCAATTGGTTGTGAAGGATTTCTAGGTTGGTGGCCCCGTGAAGATGAAAATGTACCATCTGGAATTAGCAAAGGCTATGGTCAATTGTTGAAGTTGTTATTGCAAAAGCCACGGCATGATATTGCTTCTCTAGCAACTTATGTTCTTCATCGTTTACGATTTTATGAAGTTGTTTCAAAATATGAGGTATGCTTTGTTCATAGCTGATGTCTTTTTTTTTTTTTTGGTTTATGAAACTATTTTTTGGTAACATACTTTTTGTAATTCCACTAATTGCCAGTGTGCTGTTTTATCTGTATTGGGGGGCCTGTCTGTTGTCAGAAGAGTTACAAGTGTTACTTCAGACATGCTTAACGATGCTAAATCTCAACTCAAAAGGCTTTTGGTCGGTTATAATTTTGACTTAGATTTTCTTTCTTCTAGTTGTAAAATTTTATTCTTAGTTGATCTTTGTTGACAAGTACTGATGCAGAAATTGATAACTTCGCGTGGTCCGGTTGAAGATCCTTCTCTTGTGGCTTGTGCAAGCAGGTCATTAATCCTTGGTCAAAAAGAAGGATCATTGTCATATAAAGCAACCAGTAGCTTGATTGGTTTGTCAAACTGCTGTTTTTCAAAATGGGATTTCGACTTGCATTTGCTTGCACTCCTTAAGGTATATCACTTAATTAGTTCTTGATGGGGCTATGTCTTTCATTATTCCTTGGCATCACTTTTCTTCTGTAGTTTTGATGTTTTTGAATTAAATACTGGTTCCTCTGATTCTTTCAGTTTACAGGTATGATAGACTTCATTTAATATACTTCTCTGAAGTAAAAATTTTGTGTGCACTGTCGTACATTAAATATTTGAAATGATGAATTTGCACTTTTTGGATTGTGAATGGCTTAAGTAAGATAATTAAATAATTATTAGAAGGTACACATGGCAGTATGGCAGGCATAGGCTGCCAAGTTATACAACTTGTGACATTAATTACCACATATTGTTGGTAATGTTCATGCATTTTCAAACTGCTTCCTGGAGAAGGCTAAAAGATATGCTAAACGTGCAGTATTATGTTTGCTGGATTGATATCATGTTCTTGTAGGTTGCCATGGTTATTTAAGTTGATTACCATCACAATAAATTATTTTGCTTAGATATTTTGACATGATACCAATCATTATGTGGATGCTCTTGTCTGAATAGAGTTGTGAGCCATTAGTTGCTATTTGAAAAATTGGTGAATCGCATCTTTTTTGAGATTGTAGTTTATATTCTGAGATGATATTGCATGCTTAAAATTCTATGTGTGGGCCTAGGGAGCAAAATTTGTAGATTTAGGTTTTTTCTTTACTCATGTAGAAGGGAACATAGAAGAGAAACTTCGGGTATTGTGTTTTGCAGGTGTAACTTTGCTCTTTCATACTGGTGGTGGGAACATGGTCATAGTACAATGTTTGTGTTGGTTTTCTCTGCTTGAACTTGTTGCTGTTTGTTCCTGTTTGTATGTTGCTTTATGAATATAGAATTTCAACACATTCATAACCATAACCTTGGATGATCATATAAAGCCAGAATGAGTATTAGTTTCTGTTATGTGCTCAAACAATGACCAAATGACAGTACCTTGCTTTCTCTCAATTTACTATCAGTTTTCTTTTTTGTTTTTATGATCAGTTTCTTTGTTTTTTTACCTTGTACTCTGTGTGATGCATGTGGAAGTAGTTTCCTTCATTTTACTGGTAGTCTCCTTCTTTATCTTAGTGGGTAGTTGTCTCCTAGTTTATCTTTGTGGGTAGTTAGTGTTTATATTAAGTGTTAGATGATGCATACTCATGGTTTATTAAATTGGACAAGGATCATCCAAAATTAACTTGGGAAGAGTTTAAACAACAGTGCAATGCAAGATGTGGTCCTTCAATAGGGAGTAATAAGTTGGGGGGGAATTATCAAAGTTATGCCAAAGGGGATCAATGGAGGAGTATCAGTGTCATTTTCAACTTTTATCGGCCTGGGCAGGTTCCCTTTTGCAGTAGCAGGAGGTGAAAATTTTAATTGGTAGCTTACAGGGTTCCGTTTCAGTAGAGGTTGAACTTCACCATCCCAAATGTTTAATGGTTGCCATGAACTTTACTAGATTATATAAGTGAAGTAGTAATGTCGGATACTTGGATTCAGCAGCACCTAAGACAATTTCAATGGACAATTAAAAAAAATCACGGTTTGTCAAGCTGCTAAGTAAATTGGAGCTGGAGGAACGAAAAGGAAAGGGTTTCTGTTTTAATTGTGATGAGGTTTATACAGAAGGGTGTGAGTGTAATAAACTGTTTTGGTTGGAAGCCATTCAACACCAGGTTCTTGACAAGGAGGAAGCAAAATAATCAGAATTGGTTAATTCTACTTTCCACTTAGTGCAATTTTTGGGGAGAGAGTGATGTTATGTGCTCAAACCACCAAATGACCATAGCTTGCTTGCACTCAATTTACAATCAGTTTCTTGTTTTTGATGATTTTTTTTTTACTTTCCTTCTCCTGTAACTTTCATGTGGTAAATATGGAAAGTACTTTATTTTAGCGTGCAGTTAGCGTTTATATTTGTTAGAAGTTGAATTTGTCCACATCGCTATTTGGCATCTTTTCCTTTGAGCTAGCTTTTGGGAATAAGTTCTACCCAATTCCGCTTGTCAATGTATTGGAACTAGACTTTTGTCTGTCCTCTTCCTTTGAGCTAGCTTTTGGAATAAGTTCTACCCAATGCCTTTTGTCCATCCTCTTCGTTTGAGCTAGCTTTTGGGAATAAGTTCCACCAATCTCATTTGTCATTGTATCAGAGCCAAGACTTTTGTCTGCAATAATGGGTTTGGACCCTAATCCATTTGCATGTCACGCTAGGCCTGAGGGAGATGTTATAAGTTGAATTTGACCCACATCGCTAAATTATTGGGTTGTTATGGTGTATATACGTGGATTAGGCACCCCCTTTCTTTGAGCTAGCTTTGGGAAATGAGTTCTATCCAATCTATTTGTCAGTATTTAAGTAACTTTATGAATTGAAAAGATTAAGTTGCATATTAACATAAGTTTTTTGTTTGGAATAGAGATTGTTGAGTTCTATGTACAACAAGCGCAAATAGAAATACTTCAAGTTTCAAGAAGAGATCATAAAGGAAGAAAACCTGTAAACTTCAACCTGTCACAAATCCAAATGATTTTCCATTAAGCGGACTCTTAACCAGATTGATATTATGGGAATGTAACATTTTTCACATTCCTTTCTGTGGCCAAGCTGATTAAGATGATTGTTTAGACAGTTGTAATTGCATTCTGAGTTTAAAAATGACACTATAGATTTTGAAATTTGAATTAATAAGGCTCCTAATCTATATATAATTGAAATGTAAAATTAGTTGGTTATTATATATTTTCTTATATCTCTTTTTTAGTATTATTTTCTGAATTTTCTCCTTGATGTGAGGTTTGCAATATTTGTGTATCTCTATATATACTAATTAAGGGTTGTAGATGAGGTTTGAATGATTCCTGCTGTCTTTGAGTGTTTGAGCTATTTTCTTGGAAGCAGGAAAGGGGCTTTCTTCCTTTGTCAGCTGCACTGTTGTCTTCACCCATATTGCGTTCAGAAGCTGGAAACACTATGGACACATTTATTGATATTGCCTCAACTATTGGGGCCATACTTCTTTCACTGCTTATGTCACGCTCAGGTTTGGCCACTGAACTTGATTTTGCAATTTTCATCATATGAAGATATCAATTTAATCATGTTGATTGTTTCCTCTTACAGCTTTAATTTTCCTTTCACAACAACCTGAACTGTCCACTACATTAATTGATGCGCTGAGGGGTTCAGGTGATATAAGTAAGGAAGAATGTGTTCCTCTTCGATATGCATCTGTTTTATTGTCAAAGGGTTTCGTTTGTGGTCCACGGGAAGTTGGTATTATTGTTGAGATGCATTTAAGGGTGGTCAGTTCCCTTCCTGGCTCAAGATCCATTGCTGTTCTGTGGTTTTAATTTAATTAATTTTTTTTTTTTTTTTTGCAAATTCAATCATGGGCTCACAGCTAAAAGTGGTCATCTGCTGTTGCTTTTTTTTTTTCCCAGGTTAATGCAATTGATTGTTTGGTTGCATCAACTCCACACTCTGAAGAGTTCTTATGGGTGTTGTGGGAGCTTTGTGGTCTCACTAGGTGGAATCACTTAACTTCCACTAAATTTTTAAGTCTAAATAGAATGCTGGCTGGTTTTGACACATTGCTTCAATATGTTTTGCAGGTCAGATTGTGGTCGCCAGGCTTTGTTGGTTCTTGGATATTTTCCAGAGGTATATAAACGTGCAGTATCATGTGGAAAGTTAGATGGTATCAAGTGATATTTATTTTTGTTTGAATACAAATTGAGTGAGGTTGTTGAAATTCAATTCTCTCGTATCATTAATTGCATTAAACAATTTTGGACATCCATCATATTCAAGGTGAATGTCAATTGCCTTTAGAATGGTTAAATTATCAAAGCCTACAGCTCATGCATTTTTTTCCTTGTTACTTTATCAATATTTTGTCATCCTTGTGGTATTATGCTTTAGTTGTTCCTTGTCACCTTTTTTTCTGGGGCTGGGGTGTAGGCTATATCAATCTTGAGTGAAGCATTGCATTTTGTTAAGGAATCAGAGCCAGTTTCCAAGAACAGTGGTAAAT
This sequence comes from Omphalea diandra, assembly GCA_949677035.1. Lineage (NCBI taxonomy): Eukaryota > Viridiplantae > Streptophyta > Magnoliopsida > Malpighiales > Euphorbiaceae > Omphalea > Omphalea diandra. Next base: position 36,298 of record CATIWR010045937.1, read on the forward strand.
TCATTCTCTCTGGTTAAGTTTGGTTCAACATTTTTCTTGTTTATTTTTCTGATTTTATGTAATATTGGAATTGAATGAATGCTGAGTGTGCAGGAGCTTCACCAATAAATCTTGCAATTTTTCACTCTGCTGCTGAGATTTTTGAAATTATTGTTCATGATTCAACTGCATCCTCCCTGGGATCGTGGATTGGACATGCTGTAGAACTCCATAAGGCATTACATTCTTCTTCCCCTGGGTCTAATAGGAAAGATGCTCCAGCTAGACTGTTGGAGTGGATAGATGCTGGTGCAGTTTATCATAAAAATGGTGCTATTGGTCTTCTACGGTATTCTGCTGTGTTAGCTTCTGGAGGAGATGCCCATTTGACCTCAACCAGCATTCTAGTGTCAGATTTGACAGATGTGGACAATGTCATTGGAGATGCTTCTGGTGGTTCAGATATAAATGTTATGGATAATCTTGGAAAAATTATCTCTGAGAAGGCTTTTGATGGTGTTATCCTTCGTGACTCCTCCATAGCACAGCTGACATCTGCCATTCGAATATTGGTGTTCATTTCAGAAAACTCAGTATGTTTGATTCCTCACTTTTTCTACGGTAAAATAATAAATTTAACTTGGACTCATTATATAATTATTTTTCAATAATAAATTTAATATTGTAGACTGTTGCTACTGCTCTGTATGACGAAGGCGCCATTACAGTAATATATGCAATTCTGATCAACTGTAGCTTCATGCTTGAGAGATCATCAAATAATTATGGTTGGTTATTCTACAATTTACTTGTTTTCAATTTTGCATTTTGTATGGGTAAAATGTGCATATAAGAGTTCAGAAACGATTTACTGGCCCATTCCATCAAAATAATTGGAGTGTAACATGGTTGAAGTGTGGGGTGTTTGAAACTACAATTTTGAGATTACAAATGCTAATGGTTATGTTTGTGGAGAAGGTCAAAGCAAGAAGTACATATGTTGTAGAATGAAGTATTCTTAGAGGCCCTTGATGAGTATATTTGGGTAAATGCTGGTCAGATACTCGCCCTGGAACTAGATGACTAGAGGCTTTAAGTGTGGCAGCCATAGATTTAAAGCATTTGCACTTTATTGTTGTGCATAAACCCTACAATAAATATCTGAAACTAATGCTTTTGTTTTTCAGCTTTTGTCATTATTAGTTGTATGAAATTATATTTCTGATTTCTGCTTGGCTTTATGCTTCTGAACTAGGGTCTTTCAATAAATGTGGTATAAGTTTTAAACTTTTGCTGCTTATGGTGTCACATATTGCCCACAATAGAATATGTCGTCCAGTTTGTATTTTTGGTGTTTATCGTAATTTGCTGGGTGGGATTATTTTGCTGAACTTACTTTTGAAGGTGGGTAGTTGTTATATAAACTGAGTGAATATGCTTGAGTTTTAAAATTCTCAATCAACAACTTTATTCTGCGACTTGAAGATTTTCCTCTGTATTTTATTTGAAAAATATTCTTTGAATGTCTTGAACAGATTACCTTGTTGATGAGGGTACAGAATGCAATTCTACTTCTGATTTGCTGTTGGAACGTAACCGTGAGCAGAGCTTAGTTGATCTTCTGGTGCCTTCTTTGGTATTGCTTATCACTCTCTTGCAGAAATTGCAGGTTAGTTGCTATATAATATTGAGTGTCTTGATGAGATTTAGATTGCTTGGGTCTATTTGAGTGGAAGCAGAGCCATGATTAAATTCAACAAATGTGTTTAATGTGGTCTTGAGTGGAGCATCTGACTGTTTTCTATACCATCACCTTTCTTCATGCAGTCAGTAGCAATCTAGTGGTTTCTTTGATAAATATATCACCACGAACTATTATTTTCTTGTCTGATGCTTTTTTTTTTTTTTTTGGGTACATCAGAAAATTCTCTTGCTTTCTTTACAACGACGTATCTTGTATGCTACCCATGAACTTGGCTTTCACATTTTTCTAATGAATTTATTACTGAACACAAAAGAGGAGGGAAAAAAAGAAGTTCAAGAAATGATTTGGATGGCGACTTACCTGACTTATATATTTATTGTTTATAGTTATTTCTGTACAATTTGCATTACACTTGAAAAATCTGCAAGACTTAATTTGTTTCTCTGTTACTTTTATAGGAAGCTAAAGAGCAACATAGAAATACAAAACTACTGAATGCCCTTTTGCGGCTGCACCGAGAAGTCAGGTAATTTAAAGCTGTCTCATGTTTAGTTTGTTATGCCTTTGCTTTTGTTCCCTGAATGTGATTAAGTGAATTATGTTGATTGCAGCCCAAAGCTAGCTGCATGTGCAGCTGACTTATCCTCTTCGTTTCCTGATTCTGCACTTGGCCTTGGAGCTGTCTGCCATCTTGTTGTGTCAGCTCTTACTTGTTGGCCTGTATATGGCTGGACTCCTGGCCTTTTCCACTCTCTTCTTTCCAATGTTCAAGTGACCTCAGTGCTGGCCTTGGGTCCAAAAGAAACCTGCAGTTTGCTTTGTCTTTTGGTATGCAAGTTTTCTAGTTTGTTTTTCACTAATTATTGGTCTAATTATTGTTCTAGGGAACATAATATTAAGTGAATATTTTATTTCCAATAAGGCTTTTTTGTTGCCCATGTTAATTAGTCAATCTTAAGTTGAGCTGATATGCGCACAGTATTTGCATTGCTGTGAACCAAAGGAAATATGTCTAGTTTCAGCTATACAAACTGTGATATTTGACTCCTTTTTCTTCACTTCCTTGATTGCAAGAATGATTTATTCCCTGAAGAAGGTATCTGGCTTTGGAAGAATGGAATGCCCTTGCTGAGTGCCCTAAGAACATTGGCTGTTGGTACAATATTGGGGCCACAGAAGGAGAGACAGGTCAACTGGTATTTGGAGCCTTCTCACCTTGAGCAACTGCTTGGCCAACTGACACCACAGCTTGATAAAATTGCCCAGATTATCCAGCATTATGCTATATCAGTAGGTGTTTCCTTATGTTATGTATTGGGTTATTTCCATTTTATTCTTTGTGTATGGTGTAAACAAATATCTTATTTTTTAGCAAAAACTTCTCATACTCCACTTGACTGTTTGTTATCTTTTGGCTTGATATGTACCTATAAACAGGCATTGGTGGTCATCCAGGACATGCTTCGAGTTTTTGTGACTCGTGTTGCTTGCCAAAAAGTTGAAAATGCTTCCATACTACTGCAACCTATACTATCTTCGATTCATAATCATGTCTCTGACTTGTCTTCTTCATCAGACATAGATGCTTATAAGGTTAAGATTTTTGCCCGTTCACATTTTGTTTTACATCCAATCACCAACATCTAACATATTTCTCTTTCCACTTTTCAGGTTTACAGGTATCTCGACTTTATTGCTAGCATATTGGAACATCCTTCTGCCAAGGTTTGTTACCTCCTCCTTTTTGGCCTTTGATATTTATTTTCTTATACCATCAAAGAATGCCACTTATTGTGATCTTCTTATTTCCTAGGTACTGTTGTTGGAGGGCGGCTTTTCTCAGATTATAATGAAAGTACTGGATAAGTGTTTTAATTCCGTCGATTCAGATGAGAAACAAAATCCAGACAGCAAAAATTCAGCTAAATATGGGTTTACTTTGAGTAGTTGGTGCCTCCCTGTATTCAAGTGTTTGTCACTTATCTTAAGCTCTCGAACATATATACTATACCCTGGGAGACATGATTTGTGAGTGGATATTATTATTCTTTTATTTTCCTTATTTCTCTACTGACGTGCAGTATGATGGATTCATCAGTGTGTTAAATAAAACTCTTTGATGTTTTGTTAGGCTTAATTCAGCAAATTTGAGCAACTCGGATTGCTCGTTGATTTTACTGTATCTCTTAAAGTTCTGCCAGGTAATTTCTTCGATGATTTTATATGTTCAGATTTTTCTGTATATGATCTGTTTGTGCTGATAGTCACTCTTTGCATTTCTTTGAAGTTAATGTTGACTGTTTATGGTGTGAATGCCTTTTTTTTAATCATTTAGGCTCTATTTGGTTCCCTGAAAATATTTTCTAGGAAAATGTTTTTTGCATTTTCTAGCATTTGGGTCAGTCTGAAAAATCAGTCAACATAAAATATGTTCTTGGGCAAGGGGAAAATTACGTTATTTTCAAGCAAAAAAAAGTAAGTCATTTTTCAGCCTTTGACACAGTCAGTGAACCTCTTATAAATAACTTATGTAAACACATATCATGAGTCTACTGGTCACTGCCGGTCATCATTGACTGTTGTTGACTGGTGATGGCTGCCAAAATTTATCATTTTCATGTCAGTTTTGTTTCTTGTTTTCAAAAATAAATGTTACATGTGAAAATTTGTAGTCCAAACATTTTGTCTTATATTATAAATTGATAGAATATTAATGTTATCCGGTATATACCAAATGCCAGAAGATAATTTTTCATTGTTGTTCAGTTTTTCAGCCAAACAGCAAAAAATAAGTTATTTTCTCGAAAAACATTTTCCACAAATTATTTTCTGCTAAACAAACAGAGGGAAATTCTTGAGATGTGGAAATTGGCTTTAGAAGTTAGAAAAAAAAATTGTCTACTGTCTCCTCCCCCCTAAAAAACTAATGATAAAATACAAATGTTGCTTTTAATTTTAGCTTGGGCCATTATGAAATTCTGTGCAGAAAAACCTTTCCAAGTTTGAGTTATTATAAAAAAAAAAAAAAGTTATTCCTTGCTTAATCAGCAGTGACAAAGAATGCTCTTATTTTCCAGGTTCTACCTGTTGGAAAAGAACTACTAGCTTGCCTTGCATGTTTTAAAGAATTAGGTTCTTGCAATCAAGGTCGAAGTGCTATAATGACCTTGTTACGGCGTGTCAACACAAGCATTGAGGAACTTGGATCAGAAAAGGGGCATGAAAGGAACAGGAGTTGTAATCTTGATGATCTTGAGTGGGAAGAACATCCTCCTTTGCTGTCTTGCTGGAAAAAGTTGATAAAATCAATCGACTCAATGGATTCTTTGTCAGCTTGTGCAATTGAGGCTGCTAATGAATTATCTATAGGTTCATTGTGCTTTTGCATGGATGGTAAAAGGTGAGTCAACTGCTATGAGCCAAATAATCTGATTGGTTAATAAGAATGCCATGTAGGATTAATGAGTAGGACTGTTCCGGACAAAACAAAAAATGACAAGATTAGGGAGAATTCATTTTGTTCAAAATGCTTAACAAGTTAAGCCACTTTTTCTTGTAGAATAGATTATTTTGGAATAGGAGATCATTACCCTTGTCTGCATGTTCTTCTTGTATTGCCTACACTTTCGCTAATAGTTGTTATAGTTCCAGAAATATTGTTCCAAGGGATTTTAGTAGCAAATTGAACTGTGAAACAATGGAAATAGTTAGAAGGGCGAGGTCATGGCAATATACTATACCTTTGCTCAAAGTTGGAGATTTTTCCAATCGATGCTAGCTCAAGAGGTTGATAGTATTATTGGGCTTAGTTTAGTGGTGAGCTTCTTCAAGTTCCGCCATTTCCAGATTACAGGTTCTTTACCTTAAGGGATGGAGAATAAGGATTCTACCCCTCCCCATCTGATTTGGTTTAGGACTAATTCTGCAGATACATGCAGAGCATCTAAATATTTTTACACTAATTCATCCCATATCATCTTAGGTTTACAACTGTATCTTCTCTTTTATATGTTTACTCAACTCACTTTTAGGCAACATCTGTACAGAACTCTAAGAGCACCTAATTCCTTTTTCATCATTCCATCCCAGGTCATCCTAGAGCTACCTACTGTTATATATATAGATATTCTAACATCCGTTATGTTAATTTTGTTTCAGAAATACACACACGCACACACACATTCTGACCTCCATTATGTTAATTTTGTTTCAGAAAAATTCTCCTAAAGTAAAAAGGAATCAAATCACAGGTTATTGCATTGCAATTTTGCCCAAAAAAAATTGACTTAATTACTCAGGTTAAAAAAGTTGAGTGGGTACCTCTGCGTAGTTTTGTCTTTTATAAAGGACGGATGTCTATTTGGAGTAGTCAGTCACCTGAGGTGTTGTAGTGGAGTGGCGAGAATAGTTGCTTTTTTGTGATTAATTTCTATAGATGTGTAATAAATAGAATGTGTATTCCTAATGCAAGATGAGATTGTTTAGGTGTTCACTGCTCTTCATTTCTATTATTTTTGGACACTAGCTACAAACTAGATTTGCTAGCTGTCTGTGACATTTGAATCTCTTGGTCTTTACATTTTATAAGTTATATCCATCATTAACTTCTGTTCTCATTATGATATTTTAGCTCACTATTGCTGTTTCCCCCCTTTTTTCCCCTTTTCTGTTTTGGGTTAGCTTGAATTTGAATGTGGTGGGTGCATTAAAACGCCTCTTTGGGCTTCATGATGATATGGATGGGACAGATGGCTTTCCAGAAAATTTAACTTTAATACAGGAAATGGCTACAGTGTTGAGTTTGAGGACATCAGATGACTATGTAGTTACCTCAGAGATAGGGTCCATTTTGTCTCAGGTTAGCTGAACAGAACTTTTTTTCTTGGTAGCATTCTTGTCTTCACTTTGCTGTTTGTGGAACCTGAGTGGCTTTGTCAAATACTTACAGGCTTCCGAGTCTGCCAAGTCATTGTTGTTATTGTTGGAAAAGCCTACTGGTTCAGTTACACTGGATCATATCATGTGTAGTAATGGCATTTCTTTGGCACCAAATGAGGCTAGGCTTTCTGCAAAAATAGATCAGATTGCAGATACTGATGCTGGAAAGATTGATGATTATCTTTACCTTGGAGATCTTAGGGAGAAGTTTCTGTGGGAATGTCCAGAAACATTGCCTGATAGACTCTCCCAATCTATTCCTGGCAAAAGGAAATTATCATCCTTGGATGCTGCTGGTAAGCGTGTCAAAGGAGAGAATTCAGTGGCTGAGCTCACAAGCCAAAATGCATTGTCACGGGGACTGGCATCTACTACCTCTGCTGGTCCAACTCGCAGGGACACCTTTCGGCAGCGAAAGCCAAATACCAGCAGACCACCGTCAATGCATGTGGATGACTATGTCGCTAGAGAAAGAAATGTTGATGGTGGCTCCAATTCTAGTGTTATAGCAGTCCCACGAGTAGGATCTACTGGTGGAAGACCACCTTCAATACATGTGGATGAATTTATGGCCAGACAAAGGGAGCGGCAGAATCCTACCTCAGCTTTAGTTGGGGAGACATCAGGACATTCAAAAGCAGCTCCCATTAGTGATGCAGATAGGGAAAAAGTAAATGAGTCTAAGCAGTTGAAAACAGATATTGAGGACGATCTTCAGGGAATAGATATTGTTTTTGATGGTGAGGAGTCTGAATCTGATGATAAATTGCCCTTTCCTCAGCCTGACGATAATCTACAGCAGGCTGCTCCTGTCATAGAGCAAAGTTCTCCCCATTCAATTGTTGAAGAAACAAAGAGTGATGTTAATGAAAGTGGTCAAGTTCCTCGTTTGGGTACACCATTAGCATCTAACATTGACGAGAAAACCCAAAGTGAGTTCTCGTCAAGAATGTCTGTTGCGCGACCCGAATTGCCTCTGACTCGAGAACCCAGTGTCTCTTCAGATAAGAATTTTTTTGACCATTCCGATGACATGAAGAATGTTGTTCCAGTTAAGGCCTCTACTGGGTTTGATTTTGTTGCAGCTGCCAGTACTTCAGGTTTTCCTGCTTCTGTTTATAATAAGGCACCAGTGTCATCTGTACAGTTACCAGTGGATTCTAGGATGACTCTGCAGAATTTCTATGCAAAGAACAGTCCACAGCATGCTTCAGGATCTCGGGGATTTTATGATCAGAAAGTCATTCCAAATCAGCCGCCTTTGCCTCCAATGCCACCTCCATCGACAATCTCTCCTTTAATATCTCAAACCCCAGATTTGGTCCCAAGTCAGTCTTCCTCCTTTGTTAATTCTTTGACAGATGTGCAGCCACCTCTACCCACGGTGTTCCAAGTAAGAAAAGATTGTACTTCTGGTCAAAATAACTCTTGGCTGCAAGTTGTATTTTTCTTGTCTGCTTTTTCCTGTGCATCTAGGTAATATCTTTTTGCCTCTTTGCAGGTGCAGTCAGATTATCTGTCTACATTTGGTAATGGTCCTGCATCAGCAGCATCATCCCTTCCCATTTCAGATTCCAAGTATTCAAGGGCTTCTATCTCTTCTCCAAGTGGATCTGCTGGCCCACATCCACCACTTCCTCCCATGCCACCTCCATTCTCATCTAGTCCATATAATTTACCAGCTTTGAAGAGTTCTGTGTCCCAATCTTCAGTGTATCCTGTTGGAACCACAGAGCTTCCCCAGACCTCTGTTGCACCTATAGCTGATGCTAGATTGGCAAATCTCTCAACAGGTGGTGGATTAACTTATGTGCCGCCTCCTGTAATGCCACCCATGGTTTTCAGTAGGCCAGCTACAATTCCTGCAACTCTTTATGGAAGCACCCCAACCCAGCAGCAAGGCGAAAACCCAACTATCATGCAAAATCTTTTTATTCCTCAGTCTTCCATTCAGTCAATTCATCAGTTACAGCCTCTGCAGCCCCCACTTCAACGTCCTCCACGCCCGCCTCAGAATCTTTGGCCACCTTTACAATCTTCTCAGCAGCTCGAGCAAGGGTTGTCTTTTCAAAACCCTATTCAAATGCATCAATTACAACTACTCCAACAGCCACAAATTTCTTCTATGCACAGCCATTATCAATCTCAACAGCAAGAGGTTTCTCAGTCAAGGCAGCAGCAGCAAATTGAGCATCCTCAACCACAAGTTCAGCATCAGCAAGATGCTGCAATGAGGGAGCAACAAGAATTAGGAATGTCATTACATGAATACTTCCAGGATCCTAAAGCTATTACAGTATGCTTTCCACATGTGTAGTTTCATAGGTGTTGATAGGTAAATGCTATAGTTTACCTACTGATTGATGTACCTTTTTTTATGGCAGGCTTTGTTGAGTAACAAGGAAGAACTCTGTCGGCTTTTGGAGCAGAATCCAAAACTAATGCAGATGCTTCAGGTTATTATCTTTATTTAAAAATCTATTGCTATTTAACATCTTTGCATCTTTTAAGGGCTGAGGTCATTCTTCTAAAGCTTTCTATCTTGTAGATGCTACTGGTCACCATCTGCAGATTATGAGAAAATATGGGGTGCCAGTAATGGCTAATGCCTATTTTTGTTTTATTTTTTTCCTTTCGTATGTCAGTATGAGCAAAAGAAACTAAGTTTATTATGTTCGTTTTCATAATGGTCTTGTATAGGAGTGCCACTCAGGACTGAGTTGGGTTGGCTCACATGTTTCTTGTGGTTTGCAGGAAAGATTGGACCAGCAATAGCAACTTTCTGTGGAATTCAATTATTTATACCTTCATAATACGGCCTAAGCCACATTTGAGTCATGGCCTCTATTGATGTACTGCAAGAATGACACGTTTGGCTAGTCCCCACTTAACTTTTGCAATTACGTTGTGCTATATGTTGTATATAATTTTGTTTCAGTGAAAAATATCTTTGAATTTCCTCTATATATTATTCTGATTAGAAGCTGTGGAAACTTCTAGTTTACCAGATATTGGTTCTCGTCTCAGCCAACAACCGACATTGTGGTACACAGTAATATTCAATTTTGTAGAGTTCACCTGTACTAAGTTACTGTAATTCATAAAATCAGTTCATATTGCCCATACTGTTACAGTTCTTGCTGTCAGTTCACCATCTGACTCTGAAAGAACAATGGTTGAGACTCGGTACCTAGCTGAAATTCTTACGTAGGTTGTCACAGAAGAGGATTTTTGCTGTTAGTGTTAACAGCAGTTCAAAATGTGAATACTCATTTTGATGGTTTATTGGAGAAATCCTGAATTGATAGATCGTGCGCTTTTGATGCTAAAAGCACTGACAATTTTAATGGTTAAAAGTTGATCTCCTGACTCCTGAGGGTGGTGATTATTGGCATGTAAGATCTTGCTGTATACTAGTGCAATTTGGTTTGCTTCATAAGTGGCATGCTTGGTAACTGGTTGGTATTCTTGGATTTCGAAATGATATATTCGTGAAGTCAGTATAAAGGGCACAGGATCCAAGGGGCCCGTGATCCTAGAGATCCATCTTCAGCTTGCGAACTGGAGACATTCCTTGTTTAAGAAATCTGTGCACTTGCACGTTGATGTGTTTTGCTTCAGTTATTTTAAGCAATTGATAGTACATGTATTTATGGGTACTTTAAATACTAAATAGGAAGGATTTTCAACAGAGCAAATTCCTTTTCTATTTATGCTTTCATTTTTTTTTTTTTTGGAAATACAGAACTTTCCAATTCATGATATCTTCCTTTCAAAAAATAAGACATTAGACCTAGGGATGAGCATTCGGCTCATCCAATTAAGCTGAATTGAAAATTTAATAATTTAAAATAACCAAAATTGAAATATTAGTTTGGTTATTAGTTATAGCTCAATTAACCAAACATCATTATATATTAGCAAAAAACTCATCTTAATATAATATTTATAAAATCATAAAAATTTACCAATTTAACCAAAACTCTAAAGGATTCGGTGATTATAATCAAATAGTGGTCACTACTAATTAATCCCAATATTCAGCAACTCTTACACTCTGCAAGCGTAAAATCTGAATCTTAGTTTGTAAGGATGAAGTTCTTAATTGATAGATGGCATTAAATCTATTGCATTTGGGACGTCATTTGGACCATATTAAACGTTATTTAATCTATTCTCTCTGCTCTTCTACGAAACCTTAATTACCCTCACGAGGCCATTGCTTCCTCTGCTGCTATCATTCTCAGTGATCTAATCGCATGGCTCGATCGGGGCTGATTCCTGTCACCTGTCGTCCTTAACAGCACCGGAAGTTGCATACACATTTCCAAGATCCTACCACTCTCTGATGTCTCTTTTAACAAACTTGACCATACATTATTCCATTATTAGCTCAAAAAACTCGCATACGTTTCTTGGATGCTCTCTGTAGTACCAACAAACCCATCTTTTCTTCTGCCCAACTCATCCAAGAAAGTTAGTGATCGTATTGAGGCATTTATGGCGAATCCTTGAAGCAAATCTTGGGATGCAACGAGGATAGAAGCCTAATGTTGAGATATCACCAAGTTGTCCTCGTTGTGGTTCTTAAAACACTAAATTTTGTTACTACAACAACTACAGCTTAACACAGCCACGTTACTTCTGCAAAGGTTGTAGAAGGTATTGGACTAAAGGAGGATCTATAAGGAGTCGGTGGTGGTTGCCGGAAGAACAGAAGAGGGAAGTCCTTGAGGCTATCATCCACCAGTGATCGTGTTGCTCAATCAAGAAGCTCAGCATAGAGGGATGGTGGGGCAAATAAAGGCATTTCTTCATCAGTTGATCAGTCTTGCAGCTCTTCCTTGATATCTGATGGTTCACATATTGATCTTGCACTTGTTCATGCAAATTTCTTGAATCCCCAGTACCCATCTGATCATTATTTCCAGATTACTGCTAATACTACGACCGCTGGTTTCGGAATGCAAGAATTGCCCAGTGACTGTGACCCATCTCTCGACTTAAGTAGCATTACACGCACAAATTTGGAATCAACAAGTTTCAACTACATGTGGACAACAGCAGCAGCAGCAGCAACAACAGTGTTGCTGCGGGATTCGGTCTTAATACTACAATGTCTGATTCATCCATCGAAGCTGCTTTGAGTGATGATGATCATCATCATCATCATTTTATGTACTATTGTGGAGCAGACCCAACAATGAATAAGCATGAAGTTGATAATAAGATTCAACAATGCATAAATACTCATCGTAATATAATCCATCATGTGTTGCCACCGTTGCCAGGAGAAGAAGAGATATTATGCTCTAATTCTTACTTGATGGATAGTGATCATCATAATCTTCAACAAGTAACACAAGAACCAGTGATTTCACTAGAAACCCAAGATCCTAATCTATTGTTTGATAATTGGAGTCCCTTTGATTTGTCTTGTGATGGTACGTTTTCAAGAACTTGACAATTACATACTTCATTATATCATTATTATTTTCTTAGTGTAAAAAAGTATACTTGTAAACAAGTATATGATTATAAACACCTGAATTAAGAAAGTGGATATGTTCACCTGCAATTTTTTTTTTTCCTTTTGGTGGAAAATAAGCATACAGGATAAGATTATCAAGCTTAAAGTTTTACTCTAGTTAAAGATGTTTTCTAAATTCTCAACACATATATAGTCCTTCAAACTTGTCTTTCATTATGTTGATCCGAATTAATGGCATATTAATTAATCAAACTAGAGCTTTCATATCTCACTGCATTACCAAAGCAAGTGTTCAAGGGGTCAAAGTTGTAATTAAGTTAGTAATTGACGCACGCTTCGACGTACATGAAAAAATTAAGTTCAATCCTGAAAAGTAGCGTCATGAGTTGTGGAAGACAACCATGCATCTAATGCGGTGCAAATCCAATAGTTCCTTTGGGACGAAATCAGATGCTAATTAACCTGTGTAGTACATAAAAAAAGTTCAAGATAAATATTTGTGGAGAATTAATTATGTTACATGATTAAGTTAACAAGCAAAGGCACTGCAAGATTTCATAAAACGAGTAAGTAGCAGTAGAAAGGAAGGGAGAGAGAGAGAGAGAGAGAGAGAGGAAAGGAAGGGTCCCATTGCCTGCACCTCCACGTCCCTCTCCTTTCAGTGACCTTCAGGCGATTATCCCCAATCTATATGATGATAGTATTTTATTCATTATCCCAACTTGTGCGTATCATTTATACGTACAATATGCATCGTGAAGATATGTGAAATGTGAAGCATTTGCATATACTATGTGTATATAGAAATTTATGATGATAATGTTTGCACAAGCTATCTGATGTGTTGGTGATATTGAAGATGACTAAGTCATGATTAATCAGGATAAGGTGAAAAATAAGCAAGAATAATGATAATAAAGCAAGTTAATGCATACTAAGTGGCTTGGGTCTGAAAGTATAGTCCACTTGTCTTCAGTTAAAGAAAGATTATTAGATTAGTTCGAGTTTGAGAATACTCTCATTACTTCATATTAAGAAAAATAAAGATAAGTGAGATAACTTCTTTCGCCTAGAGAGAAAATAATGCACAAAGAGAGAAGAGATAAAATCTCTTGTAACTTATTATGAGAATTTCAATGAGTCGAGATACTCTATATTTGCTGTGATGTGAATTGTTGGAATATTTGATTCTTTGTGATACATATAGTTAGAATGATTTGATGATATATGAGCACAAAAGAGACGTAAGCATATCAATATATATGATAATATACACTGAATTTTCCAAACTCTCAGGTGTTTGCAGGTCATAGAAGTTGGAAGACTAGCAGAAAGTTGATGATAGACACTAATTCCTGTTCTTTAACTATCTTATCGTATAAGTATAGTCTCCTTAATATGTTTGTAATTAATAAGATTTAATCATGTATAAGTCTTGCAGTTATGCGTTTCATTCTTAGAAACTTTGCTAGTGTTACTTGTGAGTTGTTATATAATGTTCGATTCTTCTCATTCAAAAAATTACCATTTAACAAAAACAAGGAGGTGTGTAAAATCAATCTCCAATTATACATAACTAATCACTATATGTAGAAAATCCAATAAATTATTCTCAACTCTCAAGTGTGTTTATGTATCTTTCAACAGTCTATATATGCACTTGACAATCAATTAATGCATTCAAAAATTGTTTCTGACTGTTCGCTCCAAGATTCAAAACCTAAATTACCCAAATGGTAAGACCTTAGTAAGAGTCAGGTAACTTAATTCCATGGGCTAAGAATTTCTTTATACTAGAAGCTTCTTCACAATTCTAGTATTTTCAAATCTCAATGCCTGATCATATCAACCACGATGATGCTTCTTTTAACAGGTATGAAGAAGAATTAGCCCATGCCCATTCAATATCTACTGATTGAACTGCTACTATTCAAACTCCTATCTTTTTAACAATTCCTTTATTATAATTGACCTTTATACATTAAAATTAAGAACCATTTTTAGAATTGACCTTGTACATGTACTCTTCCCACACGTTTCATTGAACTAAGTCTGTATATTGATCACTTGGTGCAAATTCTATGGACTACCCACAGGTTAGGATCTTGAAAACTTCAATTGCAAATCAAAATCAAACGTCTCTATTGCTCATTTCAATGGCTGCTTTATTTATGTGGATGAACTTAATCTTCCACCATGTAAAGTAGAATTGTTGCGGCTTTGAGTTTGATTAACTCACGCCGGCAAAGTTGCCTTAAAAAAGTAGCACATGATCCGAGAATCTCAACGTCCCACAAATGTCATCTTGGAGTTGAAGTGATAAGATAAACGGAAAGTCTTAACACATTTGATCAAATCAAATATTTTGACAACTAATCAACTAACCGATTAATATGAATATTTCAACTAGTCAAATGCAAAAAATTGTGAGATCATATAGCCATGGTAACGATATGTTAAAGTTGATTCTGTCACAGAAAGGATTGAAATGGCTTGCTAATTAATATAAAAAAAATGAACAAATATAGACGTGATCGATTGTATAGCATATGAACGTACGTCACATAGGAAGGTGGCCTAATTTATACCCATGTGCTATATGAGTGCTATTCTTTATAGATGGCATTGATAATCAACATGGTTTGACCTGCAACAATTTATTTATCTGCTTGTGTGTGTGTGTGTCCATATATATATATATATATATAGAAAGAAAGAAAATGAGAGGCAATCATGATATATATTGCATATTCATTCTTAAATTTTCATATTTATATATGTATATCATATATAAAGCATTTCTAGTACATAAAAGGCTCATTATCTTTGGTTATTTAGAAGGATTAGTGATAAAGGCAGGAGTAAAATTTAATTGCGTCCAGAAAAAGGTAAAAGAACGCTAGCTTTTTCCTCCCCAGATCAATTCTCTTGTTTAGCTGGATGCTGGTGTTTCTGTTGCTGTCTACTATAGTTGGTCTTATTCAAAAAAAAAAAAAAAAAAATGCTAGCTTTTGCTTTTTGATGGGTCTATTTCATTATAAATTAACATGACATCGACCTAATGGCCAGAAACAAGAGAAATTGATCTCCACAGCCACCATAAAAGGTTCCATTCAAAAATGGGCTGCAGCCATTTGAATTGGTAATGCGCCCCAATATAACAAAAGTTTTTTTTTTTTTTTACTTCAACTACTAATGATTTATTTAGCAATGATATGTAATTTATTTATATCAAATCAAATCAATAAAATTAAAAATAAACTAAATTAAGTATAAGAATTAAATTAAATTGAATCAAATTAATTTGATTTTATTCGGTTTGTAGTTTGATTCACTTTGAGCTGAAAATTTTTTAAAAATTAATCCTTAAATATTTTTGATATAAATAATAGTCTTAATAACATATTTTTTTATCTAAATAATAAGTTTTTTTAAATATATTTAATATAAATAATAAATTTTAAATAGATTTGAATCATCTTGATTTGACTTACCATAAATTTAATATATTATGATTTGATTTAAAGTGAGTTTGATTCGATTAAGTTTAATTAAAATTTTTTTATTAAAGATTGAATTAATCTGAACTGAATTTACTAAATTATTTTTAAAAAATGAAAATAAATTGAATCTATATAAAAATTAAATTTAAAAAATCAAACCTATTTAATTCAGCAATTTTTAAATTTAGACTAAGCCTAATACCAACTAATGAATTGGTTCTTCTTCTTAATCATACATTGCTTTAAGATGGACCATATTATTTCTCAATTAGGGGAAACAATTAGATTATATAGTATATACTGAGAGAAGTTAGTTAGAAGAAAACAAACGAATTATCTTTGTGATAATAAATAGACAGACAAAGACAACAATGAAACATAGAAAGAAAAACAAATGATAGTATGATTATTATCTGAAACAACTAATCTTTGTCATCTTGCCACAGATTGTACTGTTAGCAATAGTTTCAAACGTTAAAGCACGAGAATGGAAAAGATATACATGATCTTTAACAAACTAAGTAATGGGTTGAAGTGACTTGTAAAAATCTCAACTTTTTAATAATCATTAATTTCCTCTTTTGATCCGACTTGGAAGGCTCTCCCTACGCATCGTTTGACGAGAGAGGTGTTGCAGAAGCGGGCCAAAAAGTAGAACAAAATCTCATTTGCAATAAAACCTTTGCTAATTAATGGACACCAATTTTGCATCCAAGCATATGTTTATGTATATCTTATCTTTTCTTTTCTTATTTTCTAATATATCATCAATATCTACACACTAATTAACTAAGGTTAATTACAAATCAAAATCACCACGATCAAGCTGGATAGAAAGAGAGCAAATTTGAAGGTATGCAAGGAGAATTCTTCCATGCTCTAGCATGCAATTTAAGCACTTCTCTAGCCTTGTCTTTAGTCCTACTTCCACAATCCGTTTGAAGCACCAAACACAGCTTAGCCACAACACCAATCTGCAACATCTCTTTTACAACACTACTTGTTGCTGCAAATTTAGAAACTGATAATATAATCCTCACTGCTTTCTCACTTGCTACGTGTGAAACTCTTAGTATCTTTTTCGAAACAACTGCTAGCCCTGCCCCGTGCCCCAGCAATTCAGCTCTACCTTCCGCACATTGGCATAGCAAGTCCAGTACCATGAGTCCCATCTCACAAGTCCTTTTTTCTGTCGAATCAAGCAGTAGATCAATCAGAACAGGCACCGCATTCCCTTCCACTGCTCGGATTCTGTTCTGGCTCCATGGGCAGACATTGATGAGCAGTTTCAATGCTGCTTTTGATGCTTGGTGAGAGAATTGGTCACTCAAGACCTTAACTATCTCGACGAACAGTTCAGGCCTCAAACTTATAATTTGCATTGGATCAGCAACCTCAAGCATTGAGGTCAACAACATGACTGCATAAACTCGAGACTCGTAGTTTCCATTTTGTAAGACCTTTGTTAAAGAATGGATGGTTTCGCCATTCCTGCCTATAAGAATCTTGAGAGTGGATTCGGATAATTGGAGTGAATAAAGAATGCTTAAGGCCTCATCACTTGGCCTCATAACATCGATATTATCCACATCAAAACCATCAATAATAACATCATCTAATGATGTTTGCTCGAAGGTGTTAATTATCGAAGCCAAAAAGTCAACGGCACCTGCAGCTTCTATAGACCTCTTATTAGCATTATTCCCACTAGCAATCAAACGTAGCTTCCTTAAGCACTTAATCTTCTGGGGAGGAGACTTAGCATCTTTGATGAACTTAACAATCTGTTGTTTGCTGACTGGAGGCTTAGGAGTTGAGATTCTTTCTACACCATGAGAAGCATTAAGAATGCACCAAGATTGTATCAACCGCATAAGAGTTACGTTTGGTGTTAGCTCACAATCTGATGGTAGGACTTGTTTAGTGACCGGACAAGTATAGTTTTTGGCAGAAAACAGCCATTTCTCGATGCTCTCACGATCATAAGTAATCCCAGATGGAACTATAACAGGGTCTGTCATGATTTGGAGAGAAATAGGGCAAAGAAAGAATGGTGGAACATCGATATCTTCCATTGGGAAAGTGTCAAAAGAGATCAAGATGGGCTAATAGAAAGATATCAAGAACTTGAAGTGATGGTGATTTCAAGAAAAACCCAGAAAGATGAGGAAGTCGAGATGGTAGATGAAAGTAGATGATCAGATGGGAAGGAGATAGCAAGAATATATGTACGTTTTCTTTTTTTGTGAAACGGTTTGTTTGAAAATGGAGAAGGGAAGATTAGGTTCTTATATATGTGTGGAGAAGAATGGGCGGGAGTATATGATATATGGAGACGGTGTTGAAAGTCAAAACACGGAAAACACAGGCGTCGACAGAGAGAGAGGAAAGATGGGTATGACTTTTCTTACATCTTGAGGTTTTGAAAGGCTCAAAAAAATTATACTAAAAAAGAAAAAAAAAAAAGCTCACAATATTTACTAAGACTTATCTTATCTATCTATTTACTTGTAAATGTGTTTAAGGATGGATGGTGCGTGTGTGATAAAAATTATTGTAAAGTAAGCTTACTTTCTAAATCTTATTTTTTAAGTTTTTTTTTTCTATAAATTAATTGACAAAGAGGTTTGGCAATTATACTAAGACATTTGAATTATCATAGAAATTATAGAAATTTGTTTATGTTTTTTGTTCATTTGCAGATGCAAGTTTTTTTTTTATTTATTTTTTAAAAAAAGTGTAATCTTTTGGTTATTTTTAAACTGCAACTGATGAATTTCACATGAATTTTAAAAATCTCAAAAAATATCAAAATTCAAAGTTTAACGAAAATTTAGGCAAAAAAAAGAAAGAAAATGGGCTCTTTTTTTTTTGCCCATGTGCATTTTAATGGGAAAATATGCTTTGACTAGAACTTGTTTCATTTCAATGTCTAACTCGTGCTTTCGGTCAAGGGCTGGACGAAAAATGAATGGGCCAGCGCCGACAAGAGGGTCCTAATATTTAGTATCTATGTAATTTCCTGGGTATTGCTTTTACACTATGCTAAGCTCCGTCTCTCTTTCTCCTCATCGTACATTATCTGTGATGTGCATGTTCAAGTTCAAGTTCCTACATGTATGCCTTTCGCATTTTTTCTTTAACTTTTTTAATGGGAAATATGGGTTTGCGTAATTAAATTAAACCTGTTACGAATATATTTTTTTAGGTAATTATGGTGTGAAGTTCAAATCCCTATTAATTACATTCTTTAATATCAAAATTAATCAATG